>JACCIC010000461.1:0-20943 GCA_018907035.1 Sycobia sp. Sy_11
CTCTGTACTAAATGGAAAACTCAATCTGGCATCGTTATGTTGAATTGACCGTCGCAGTCGCCCGATACAAACCCTATAGAAAATATGTGGTCAGATATTAAGCAGAAGCTTCGTGGAAGCCGCTCACACACTTGGAAGCAGTTGTCTAACCAAATTCGTCGGATCTAGAGATCATCGCGACTACAATACGCCATCAAATTAGTAGAAAGCATACCTCAGAAATATCAGGCAATTATCGACGCCGGTAGTGACTGGACACATTATTGACCAAATTGCATCATCGTTTGTAATGTGTAAAATCTATATATAAATATAAAAGTTTCATCAAATAAAGTTTTATATATCTCTATATCAATATAATATAATATGACAGTTTCATCAAATCACTTTTTTATAAGTAACACGACCAAAGCTCTTATTTATTATTTTCTATTATTAGGCTTTATCAACCCTGTGAAAGGATTATTTAGCTCTTATTTGACTTATTCGAGGACTGTGTTTTTATTTTAAACTAATAATAGATATAGATTGATTATTAGACCTGATGAGACTTTTTCTAATATTCGTGAATGTTGAAAAAAATCAAATTTTTTATAAATGATAGAGAAGCTGGATAAAATTTTGTTTTTTTAAAAATTAATTTAACTTTTCCGAAAGTTTGATAAAATAATAGAGATTTATATATTTTTATTTTATTCATATTATTAGACAATAGAGACCACGAATTTACATTGTAAGATAGTCATATATATATATATATATATATCATATATATATACTATATATATATATATATATATACAGTTAAAATTTTCAAGAATCGATTTTGATTTTTTAAATTTTTAATAAGTAAAAACAAATGTCTGTTATAAATTTTTTATATGAAAATTTAAAATTGCATGTGTCGAATTTAGTATCATATGTGTGATCTTTTATCCGTTATTCAAGTCTTCTTGGAGATTGCCCAACATATAAATAAGCAGAATTGAAACAACTGATTTTTTACACTACATTGTTTTATCTAAATTTGTAGACTTATCTTTACCTAACGTAATAATTTTATTAAATTTATCTGTTGTTTTATTTATCAATGTTATATTGTAATTTTTCAAAATTTTTCAAAAATGTTGGTTAAAAGTGTTTTTCAAATGAAAAAATAAATTTTTTGATTCTGTTATAAACTTATGACTATATTGTTTTTTTGTTGTGATTACTATCTTCATTGTGCATTTTGTAAATCTATATTATATTTTGTATATGTTTTTTAATAAACATAGTTGGATAATTATTAGTTTATAACAAACTATTGATCGATTTGAAATTATCTTTATAAAAACTTGTGTGAAAGTGTGAAAGTTTTATACATTTATCTATTCTAGAGTAAATGATTCCAATTTTTTAATATACTGAAATATATGATTGAGACAAAAAAATTCGAACTTTAAAAGATTAATATTATTAAAATGAGTGCTTTAAGGGTTCGATTTAGTTTCAACTTAGGTTTAATATTCTGCAGTATTAAAACATTAAATATACTTGTGAGCAAATAATATTTATTAATTAGTTATCGTCGAAATTAACAGATTATTTCATAACTTCCTTGTTGGTGATAATTTTTGGGATTATCCTAACACTGCATATTAGGTCCAGTATAATTTTGGCAATTTGCACATATACAACTTGACGGTGGACAGCATTTACCACCTTGACGACCTTCTTGTTGGCATATCACTTGGCAATTACCAGAATCAGCACTTTTCGTTGTATCACAAGTACCAGTGTATTTTGTTGAAGGACAGTCAATCAGCATGACCTCTCCCACTAAATGTAGGAGAACCACTGTGACTAATAATATTGAACACCGCATTTTGATTCCTGCCATGTATCTGAATTTTACTGCCTGAAAATCGAACTATAACTACAAATTGAACTTTCTGAAACATAAAGATTTTTTTTATCAGCTATTATTTGGTAAATATTTGAAATTAAATTTCAAGGATAATTCTTGAATTGAAGAGTATTATAATTATTTCTCAATTCAAATAGTTTACTAACTTTTTAAATATTTAAAGTAATTAGTAGAAGTTATTAAAATCATCCTATACTTACAAAACTCCAAATGCAGCTTAAACTTGGTCAACCAATATTTACTTAAAAATTGTCCCTCAAAATCTGTATATATACCGTCTGGATAGCAGCGCGTGATTCAGATAAAGAAATTCGTGACAATTAAAATATAAAATACCGTGATAATATGCATATCGCTACTTATTCAGAAAATATAAACAGGTCATACATATTTATATTATTAATGTATTGTCATAAATTTATGATGTTTATGAGATTTTTTATATATTTAGGAATCATGCCGTACTTATTGCAGGGTAAGAAAGTCGTACGAAGTTCAACATACATATAGCTATAACATTTTAAAATGAATGAACTGAAATTAATTTGTTAATTTACCGCTCAGTGAAAAAGCCAAAAAAGTATAAAATCTATTGGATTCAAGCACATTTGTGCGAATAATAGATACACATTCATTGCTGCCATTTGATTGAGATATCTGAATAGAGATGTTTTTTAATTAATTACAGTGAAATGTAATAGAGTCAGATATCTGTAAATCTAATCAATTTAATCTTTTGCTGATAATAAGCTTTGATTATACTTCAAAATTTAATTAATAAAAAATATTGTAACGGGGTACTTAATAGTTAAACAACCGGTAGATGTACCGGTTAACAGAGGTGCAAAGAACCCCGAACGGATTAAATTGTTTAAAACAATCTTTTTGGACTGTAGGTTCTTTGCTGTTATTTATTCCGCAGACTTATCTTTACTTACCCTGGAAATTATATAAATAATAATATATTTGGATAAATTATCAGTAATCCAGGGAAAGACTACTTTTGATTTTATTTTTCTTATATAGTAGAAAATATTAGACACATTCTCCCCTCTGTACCTGATCATTAATCCGTCTTTCCCTTTTATTAATCAATAAAATAATTTAAATTTTTATTTAATTTAATAAAATTATAACAATTGTTATTCTAACCCTACCTAATACGCACTCAGGATCAACTAACGCGCGTATCCGTTCACACAGGATGTGAGAGAGGTGAATTTATAAGTCTAACGGAGAGACAGAGCAACAAGAGCGCCACCTTAAGAAGAACAAGGTGTACTATCAAATAAAACTGAATGCATGCTTGCTACTCTTGCTATCTTAGTCTATGATTATATCTCTCCGTCTCTCTCACACTACTAAAGTTAATTTATTATATCTAATAATTTCAATCGGAAAGAAATCGGATAAGGAAAAGTAGAAGTATATAATATTGTACTGAAAGCCAAAAGCACAATAAATATATATAAAAAGAATAATATACCAACCTTAATACACCGACGCCGAAAAAAAAAACGACCCAACGACGAAATGAACGTGAGCTCCTTGGTGTTAGATAACCGGCCGGTTTGAGTGCCTTTCCTCGGCAATAATCTTTTTATATACAAGAAACTATCTTTTGCACTATTTATATAAGTGAACGAAATTCCACTATCACGATTGACTATGAATAATGACTTTTAATATTCGACAATGGCCAAGAGAACAAAAGAGAAAAATTTTTACTAACAAAACTTTGTCAGGTAAACAAAACTAACTATATTATAATAATAATTTTCCTATATTATATTCCTGTTTATTCTCCTTCTTTCTCTCTCTTTTTCCCTTTTTCCCTCCCTTTTTTCCTATTTGTTAAAAATATTAACATGTATAGGTCGAACTAACCTATACATGTTACACCCTCCCTCCAGACGTTGCGTATACTACTGTAAAGCAACTCTGCAATATGATCTAAGGGATAACTATAGGAAATATGGGATGGGAAAAGGAAAATAATATTATAATACACATATACTAACAGAAATTATAATATTTATTTTATATATACAGTAGCATCCCAACGGCGAAAGAAAACGAATATATACAAATATCGATAAACAAAATTTCTTTTTCTTTACCGCTGAGTGTCACAGAGAGAGAGAGAGAGAGAGAGAGAGAGAGAGAGAGAGATCTCCCGGGACCTCAACTGCCCTTAAGAAACCAGGGTATTTTTCTTACGAATTTATGGACATTACGATTAGGACATTTTTCCTCTTTCGTGACGCCCGGGTATCCGCAAAAGAAACACCGGTGGTGTCGGCCTAACCGTCCACTAGGATCTTGAACATATTATGACCGGAACTCTTCATCTGGGGTTTCTATTCTATTTTTCGAAACCCCAGGTCGGGCATCTTCTCTGCGGGAATTACCCGACGGACTCCCCCTGCCGCGACCAGTAGGGCCACCCGACTCCCTCCGGGTCGTGGAGCCGCTCTTGATTTTAGCCGCTCATCCGCGGCTAAGTTCGCGGAATCCCGAAGGGAGGAGGGAACACCCTCCCCTAACCGGCGAGCCTCTTCACGGGTACGGAGAAGCTCGGCATGCACCCGCTCTGCCTCGGCCTCGGCGGCCTTTTGGCGTGTAAGAGCTGCCGTTAGCTCCTCCACCCTTTGTCGCTCACGACGCTGCCAGTGTAAGCTCAGTAAAGCTTCCTGAGCTCTCAATGACTCCACTAAGTCATCGAGCTCCAGGGTCAAGATGGGATCAACCTGTTTCCTGCCATCTGGTCCAGACAACCCTTGTAACCGTAATTCTTCCCAGAGATCGATGACTCTACTCTGGGCTAAAACCTCATCCTCTAGTTCCAGCGTAGAAGTATACTCCAAGAGATCGTTTTCCTCGGGTTGGACGTACGGCTGGAGTTGTTCAGCATGAACTAACTGTTCAATCCGTCCGTCACAACCTTCCAGCTCATACGTATTAGTCCCTTTCTTTTGTACTATAACAAAAGTACCCACGTATTTAGGGGCTAATTTAGACATTACCCCTTAAGCCGTCGAGGATAAGACACGATTTTTCTTCCATACCAGGTCACCCACTTGGTTTGGAGAAGGACGTCGCTTTGCATTATAATACTCTGCTTGGCGACGCTGTTGTCCTTGAGATCATGTCTTAGCGGCCTCTTGGAGTTCTCTCAACTTACCCATTTTCGCTAGCCAGGAACTCTCTCTTTCTCTTTGTTGAGTTTCCGCCGTAGCTTGATCCTGGAAATGGCGGAGAGTTCCTGGCGGAGTCAGCTCTCGTCCAAAATTTAATAGACCCGGAGAGTATCCAGTGGAACTATGTGGCGTCGTATTTAGTGAGAAATTTAACTCAACGAGTTTCTCGTCCCACATATTATGAGATTCTTCTACGAACGCCATTATGCGGGTTTTCAAAGTCCTGTTAACCCGGTCCACTGGACTAGCCTGCGGATGGTACGGTGGAGTAAGGGTATGAAGTATACCCACTTCCACTAAGTATTCGTCAATCCTACGATTTTTAAATTCAGTACCATTGTCCGACAGGCAGACCTCTGGCGCGCCGAATTTGAGTATGATCCTCTCTTTCAATTCTTTGAGGATCGTCCTGGCATTCGCTTTACGGATGGGGATACATTCTACCCACCGTGTAAACAAATCTTGAAATACCAGGATATACTCAAATCCATGGCGACTCTTTATAAATGGTCCGGTAATATCGCCAGTGACCATTGGCTAAGGTCTTTCTAAAACTCTCCGACACATTAAACCATCAGGTGGTCTTTGGTCCACCTTGGACTGCTGGCACATAAGACAGTTTTTCACATATTCTTGAACTGTCTTATAAAATACAGGCCAGTAATAGTATTTTCTGACTCCAGCGAAAGTTTTCTCACGTCCTAGATGTCCGGCCGTAGGATTATCGTGACACTCTTTAAGAATTGTATCACGACGTTCCTTAGGAACGACGATCTTCCAAGTGTCCTCATCGCCCATGATGACTTCGAGGACTTCATCTGGTCGATAACAATATAATTGTCCCCCGATTACTTTGCATTTCGGATAATCTTTGGGACGATCTTGGACGTTCTTGAACCATTGTAACCGGTACCGCGATGCCAGCTCTCGCCACACTTTTAGAATTGATTGAAAGTAAATGTTTCATTCTACAAAAAACCGTATTGAATACGTCAAATATTACAAATAACATAATGAAATCTAATCCAGTTACAAATAATGTGCTTAAATCAGATCAAGTCGGCAATAAATACAATCAGGCGAAACCTGCGTATAAGATAAATCAGAAGAACCACGCTTTTGCTGCGGTACAAGCGACAGAATCATGCGTAATATGCCAGGGTGCGCAAAACATTTATAAATGCGACAAATCCCGTGAAATAAGCGTTGCTGAGTGAGCTGATATAATAAAATCAAATCGTCGATGTTTCAATTGTTTTAACGCCGGCCACAATAATATCCATTGTAAACGGGAATGATGCAAAAAATGTAATCGAAAGCATCACACCTTTCCACATTACGAAGTGCAACCGTAAATACCAATCCTCAAACTACTGCTAGTATATCGTCAAATATAGCACAAAGGATGCAAATGCCGACGCGCATATGTCACCCCTAAAGACGCCGAACGATGATTCATCAGAAAAAATGAAGATTGGATTTTGCAGGAGAACAACGACCCTAAACACCGCAGCAAGCTCTGTACTAAATGGAAAAACTCAATCTGGCATCGTTATGTTGAATTGACCGTCGCAGTCGCCCGATACAAACCCTATAGAAAATATGTGGTCAGATATTAAGCAGAAGCTTCGTGGAAGCCGCTCACACACCTTGGAGCAGTTGTCTACCAAATTCGTCGGATCTAGAGATCATCGCGACTACAATACGCCATCAAATGTAGTAGAAAGCATACCCTCAGAAATAGCAGGCAATTACGACGCCGGTAGTGACTGGACACATTATGGACCAAATTGCATCATCGTTTGTAATGTGTACAATACATATATATATATATATATATCTATATATATATATCATAAATCTGACAGTTTCATCAAATCAATTTTTTTATAAATTAACACGACCAATGCTCTTATTTATTATTTTCTTTTATCTGTAGGCTTTATCAACAAACCCTGTTGAAGGATTATTTTAGCTCTTATTTGACTTATTCGACGTACTTTTTTTATTTTAAAACTACATAATAGATTATAGATTGATATTATTAGACCTGATGAGGACTTTTTCTAATATTCGTGAAAAATTCAATTTTTTATAAATGATAGAGAAGATGGATAAAATTTTGATTTTTAAAAAATTAATTTAAACTTTTCCCGAAATTATAAAATAATAGTTTATATATTTTTATTTTATCATATTATTAGACAATAGAGACACGAATTTACATTGTAAGATATCTTCCATCTCTCATATATATATATCATATATAGATATATATATTATATATATCTATATATATATATATACAGTTAAAATTTTCAAGAATCGATTTTGATTTTTTAAATTTTAATAAGTAAAACAAATGTCTGTTATAAATTTTTTATATGAAAATTTAAAATTGGCATGTGTCGAATTTAGTATCATATGTGTGATCTTTATCCGTTATTCAAGTCTTCTTGGAGATTGCCCAACATATAAATAAGCAGAATTGAAACAACTGATTTTTTACACTACATTGTTTTATCTAAATTTGTAGACTTATCTTTACCTAACGTAATAATTTTATTAAATTTATCTGTTGTTTTATTTATCAATGTTATATTGTAATTTTTCAAAATTTTTCGAAAATGTTGGTTAAAAGTGTTTTCAAATGAAAAAATAAATTTTTTGATTCTGTTATAAACTTATAACTATATTGTTTTTTTGTTGTGATTACTATCTTCATTGTGCATTTTGTAAATCTATATTATATTTTGTATATGTTTTTAATAAACATAGTTGGATAATTATTAGTTTATAACAAACCTATTGATCGATTTGAAATTATCTTTATAAAAACTTGTGTGAAAGTGTGAAAGTTTTATACATTTATCTATTCTAGTGTAAATGATTCCAATTTTTTAATATACTGAAATATATGATTGAGAGTTTAAATTGCTTTCAGAAAGTTTTGGTTTTCTACACGGCAATCTTGATTTTCTAGTCGATAAACACACACAGTTATTACAATGCATTCCATTGTTCGGAAAATGACCGTGTTATGCGACAGAAACAAAAAAATTCGAACTTTAAAAGATTAATATTATTAAAATGAGTGCTTTAAGGGTTCGATTTAGTTTCAACTTAGGTTTAATATTCTGCAGTATTAAAACATTAAATATACTTGTGAGCAAATAATATTTAATAATTAGTTATCGTCGAAATTAACAGATTATTTCATAACTTCCTTGTTGGTGATAATTTTTGGGATTATCCTAACACTGCATATTAGGTCCAGTATAATTTTGGCAATTTGCACATATACAACTTGACGGTGGACAGCATTTACCACCTTGACGACCTTCTTGTTGGCATATCACTTGGCAATTACCAGAATCAGCACTTTTCGTTGTATCACAAGTACCAGTGTATTTTGTTGAAGGACAGTCAATCAGCATGACCTCTCCCACTAAATGTAGGAGAACCACTGTGACTAATAATATTGAACACCGCATTTTGATTCCTGCCATGTATCTGAATTTTACTGCCTGAAAATCGAACTATAACTACAAATTGAACTTTCTGAAACATAAAGATTTTTTTTTATCAGCTATTATTTGGTAAATATTTGAAATTAAATTTCAAGGATAATTCTTGAATTGAAGAGTATCATAATTATTTCTCAATTCAAATAGTTTTACTAACTTTTTAAATATTTAAAGTAATTAGTAGAAGTTATTAAAATCATCCTATACTTACAAAACTCCAAATGCAGCTTAAACTTGGTCAACCAATATTTACTTAAAAATTGTCCCTCAAAATCTGTATATATACCGTCTGGATAGCAGCGCATGATTCAGATAAAGAAATTCGTGACAATTAAAATATAAAATACAGTGATAATATGCATATCGCTACTTATTCAGAAAATATAAACAGGTCATACATATTTATATTATTAATGTATGTCATAATTTATGATGTTTATGAGATTTTTTATATATTTAGGAATCATGCCGTACTTATTGCAGGGTAAGAAAGTCGTACGAAGTTCAACATGCATATAGCTATAACATTTTAAAATGAATGAACTGAAATTAATTTGTTAATTTACCGCTCAGTTAAAAAGCCAAAAAAGTATAAAATCTATTGGATTCAAGCACATTTGTGCGAATAATAGATACACATTCATTGCTGCCATTTGATTGAGATATCTGAATAGAGATGTTTTTAATTAATTACAGTGAAATGTAATAGAGTCAGATATCTGTAAATCTAATCACTATCACGATTGTCTATGAATAATGACTTTTAATATTCGACAATGGCCAAGAGAACAAAAGAGAAAAATTTTTACTAACAAAACTTTGTCAGGTAAAAAAAACTAACTATATTATAATAATAATTTTCCTATATTATATTCCTCTTTATTCTCCTTCTTTCTCTCTCTTTTTTCCCTTTTTCCCTCCCTTTTTTTCCTATTTATTAAAAATATTAACATGTATAGGTCGAACTAACCTATACATGTTACACCCTCCCTCCAGACGTTGCGTATACTACTGTAAAGCAACTCTGCAATATGATCTAAGGGATAACTATAGGAAAATATGGATGGGAAAAGGAAAATATATTATAATACACATATACTAACAGAAATTATAATATTTATTTTATATATACAGTAGCATCCCAACGGCGAAAGAAAACAAAATATATACAAATATCGATAAAACAAAATTTCTTTTTCTTTACCGCTGAGTGTCACAGAGAGAGAGAGAGAGAGAGAGAGAGAGAGAGAGAGAGATCTCCCGGGACCTCAACTGCCCTTAAGAAACCAGGGGTATTTTTCTTACGAATTTATGGACATTAAGAGCTGCCGTTAGCTCCTCCACCCTTTGTCGCTCACGCCGCTGCCAGTGTAAGCTCAGTAAAGCTTCCTGAGCTCTCAATGACTCCACTAAGTCATCGAGCTCCAGGGTCAAGATGGGATCAACCTGTTTCTTGCCACTAGGTCGACCCCCGTAATTCTTCCCAGAGATCGATGACTCTACTCTGGGCTAAAACCTCATCCTCTAGTTCCAGCGTAGAAGTATACTGCAAGAGATCGTTTTCCTCGGGTTGGACGTACGGCTGGAGTTGTTCAGCATGAACTAACTGTTCAATCCGTCCGTCACAACCTTCCAGCTCATACGTATTAGTCCCTTTCTTTGTACTATAACAAAAGGACCCATGTATTTAGGGGCTAATTTAGACATTACCCCTTAAGCCGTCGAGGATAAGACACGATTTTTCTTCCATACCAGGTCACCCACTTGGTTTGGAGAAGGACGTCGCTTTGCATTATAATACTCTGCTTGGCGACGCTGTTGTCCTTGAGATCATGTCTTAGCGGCCTCTTGGAGTTCTCTCAACTTACCCATTTTCGCTCGCCAGGAACTCTCTCTTTCTCTTTGTTGAGTTTCCGCCGTAGCTTGATCCTGGAAATGGCGGAGAGTTCCTGGCGGAGTCAGCTCTCGTCCAAAATTTAATAGACCCGGAGAGTATCCAGTGGAACTATGTGGCGTCGTATTTAGTGAGAAATTTAACTCAACGAGTTTCTCGTCCCACATATTATGAGATTCTTCTACGAACGCCATTATGCGGGTTTTCAAAGTCCTGTTAACCCGGTCCACTGGACTAGCCTGCGGATGGTACGGTGGAGTAAGGGTATGAAGTATACCCACTTCCACTAAGTATTCGTCAATCCTACGATTTTTAAATTCAGTACCATTGTCCGACAGGAAGACCTCTGGCGCGCCGAATTTGAGTATGATCCTCTCTTTCAATTCTTTGAGGATCGTCCTGGCATTCGCTTTACGGATGGGGATACATTCTACCCACCGTGTAAACAAATCTTGAAATACCAGGAGATACTCAAATCCATGGCGACTCTTTAGAAATGGTCCGGAAATATCGCCAGTGACCATTGGCTAAGGTCTTTCTAAAACTCTCCGACACATTAAACCAGCAGGTGGTCTTTGGTCCACCTTGGACTGCTGGCACATAAGACAGTTTTTCACATATTCTTGAACTGTCTTATAAAATCCAGGCCAGTAATAGTATTTGCTGACTCCAGCGAAAGTTTTCTCACGTCCTAGATGTCCGGCCGTAGGATTATCGTGACACTCTTTAAGAATTGTATCACGACGTTCCTTAGGAACGACGATCTTCCAAGTGTCCTCATCGCCCATGATGACTTCGAGGACTTCATCTGGTCGATAACAATATAATTGTCCCCCGATTACTTTGCATTTCGGATAATCTTTGGGACGATCTTGGACGTTCTTGAACCATTGTAGATACCACTCGTCTTGGGTATCTCTTGCCGAGGTTACAGTTGAGCAAGCTAGATCGTCTCCCTCGGACATCCTAGAAAGGGCGTCTGGCACGTTGTTCAACGTCCCTTTACGATGCTCTACATCGAAACTTTGCCCTTGCAATCTTAGAGCCCATCGTGCGAGTCTGCCAGTTGGGTTCTGCATCGTACGAATCCACCTCAAACTGCTGTGGTCCGTAACGACACGGAAATGATATCCATCTATATAAGGACGGAATTTATGAATAGCCCATATGACCGCTAAGCACTCTCTCTCGATTACCGAATAGTTTTTTTCAGCTTGGGAGAGTGATCTACTCGCAAACTCCAACACCCGTTCTTGTCCGTCGACTTCCTGCGTAAGGACCGCTCCAATACCAGTGACACTCGCATCTGTTTGCACGGTGTTTGTTGTTCCTCGGTCCACTCATAACGACAGTCTTTTCTAGTTAGACGTGTGAAACCTTTTAGAAGTTTCCTATACCACGATGCCATACCGAGGAAACGTCTAAGTTGCTTCAGGTTTCTCGGTTCCGTGTAGCGTATTACTGGTTCGATCTTCTCGGGATCAGCACGGAATCCCTCACGATTGACGAGAACACATAAGTATTTGACTTCGGTGTGTCCGAAGACACTCTTTTCTCGGATTATCGTGAGTCCAGCTTCATGTACTCGAGCAAGAACACGACGGATCCAGTCTAAGTGTTCTTCGAATGTCTCAGTAGCGATGATAATATCGTCTAGATATGAAAAGGCATTTGGCTCGAGCTCTGGTCCGATAATTCGGTCTATAAGTCGTTGAAACGATGCTCCAGAGTTAGATAGACCGAAGGGCATCCTGGTAAATTGGAACAACCCCATTCCAGGTACCGTAAATGCCGTTATCGGTTTGGATTCCAGATGAAGTAGTATTTGATGATACGCGATACTCA
Organism: Sycobia sp. Sy_11; assembly: GCA_018907035.1. Classification (NCBI taxonomy): domain Eukaryota; kingdom Metazoa; phylum Arthropoda; class Insecta; order Hymenoptera; family Epichrysomallidae; genus Sycobia; species Sycobia sp. Sy_11. The sequence continues at coordinate 12,376 of JACCIC010000461.1, forward strand.
GATCTAAGGTAGAAATATATCTGGCTGATTGTAGCTTCCTCAGAATCTGGTCCATGTTAGGTAACGGGTATGCATCAGGTTTCGAAACTAAATTAACTTTTCGACAGTCGATGCAAAATCTATACTTCCCGTTACTTTTACGTACCATCACCACTGGGCTTGACCATCCACTTGTGGATGTTTCGACTACTCCAGTCTCTAACATTTCTCTAACGTGAGAATGCATCTCTTCTTGTATTTTCATAGAGACTGGATATGCCTTTTGGCGTATAGGGCGAGCATCTCCTACATCCAAAACATCCAAAAAAATTCCATGGCATGAGCCAACTGATATGTCAACATCATCAGCGACATCTCTGATTGTAATTCGGCGATCGTTCGTAACCAATTCAAAAGTCACCATATGCCTTTGTTAACATTTTACAAACTTCACTAGACTTTATTTCATTTTTTACGCAAAATTGAATACAAATTTTTGCACCATTTTTTTTACAAACGAAAATCGCTGTGCTCCAAAAAACCACTTCTAACGTTAGCGGCTGCCACTTAAGAACTAAGTAATGAATATTGCTAAAAATGTTATCGTACTTCAGGGGCATGTGTACCAACATAATAAAAAAATGTTATACAAGCGGACTCTCCAAACCCGTGAAATTAAAAAATTCTCGTTACTTTTTGAACACACCTCGTATATAGTAAATATTCGACTCTCTTTGAATGTGTATGGCGTTTGATATACCCACGCGTAGATATGTTCATTAAGAAGTCATCCTATACTTTACGTTAGAGAATTATCTTCCGCAATTTCCAATTAGTAAACCACTTGAATAATTCTTTAAAATATAAATCGTTTTCTCTTAAGTATTTTTTATAGATAAAGTAGACAAATAAGATAAGTTATGTAGAGTAGATAGTATATCTTGAAATGTTGAAAATAAAATTATAAAAGTAGAAATTCAAGTCAATTTTCAATACTGATATAAATTTTATAGTAAGATTTATTGCAATATTGATCATAATATTTTAATACAATACTATTTTTTAATCTTGAATCAGTAAAGTAAGATGTTCTTTCATTACGATAGTACATGAGGTATACATATTTACATACATTATTTATAAGTTTAATTGAATATTCGCTATACACTTAGTGAAACATTTTTAAGTTAGATGAATTTCAATAAGCTTTAATACACTTAGAAAGTTTTATAGAACAAATATTTTATTATATTCTATAAAACTGTTTTGTTGGTTAGGCCATTTTCAAGATCCAATAAAAAAATACAAATTTTATGTAAATTTCTGTTACAAATATATGCTGAACAGAATACTAATACACTTGTATTATATGTAGCTGATTATCGGTCACTTCAATAAATTCTATATTATGTACTCATTATACTTAAGAATAACTTTTTTGAAAACTTTCATAACTGGCTGTAATCACTACCAACGTCTAGTTCTTTTTGAAATACTGGCTACAGTCACTATCAACTTAATTGGTAGAAAGTCCACAGATTTCGCTTTAAATCCAATATTTTTATTATGTTATTTTTAGCCTTACGACTATGTTTTCTAGCATCTTGAACTTCTAATCTAGCTTCTGTTAAGGCATATTACACAGGATAATCTCTTGACTGGCTGAAAGTGCCTTATTTCATAGTTCTTTATATTTAATATAATACAGTTATACATTAATAATATTCCAAATCTTAACATAATAAGCTAGCCCATTGCAAGCAGCCAGATGAGTCAGATTACTTGGGCGCAGGTGATGAGCGAAGAGGATGGGAGGAGTGCTGCGGCACTTGTGCAAGCGCTTTGATAGTACATACATCCAAATTGATGCGCGTGTTGCTTAAGTACGGAGAAGTGAGCGCTGGTACCTTGTGACCCGGCATAATATATATAGCATAAGAAGTTCAAGATTATTTCATGGTCAGATTTTTTCTTAAAATGGTACGGCTTTTTTGTCTATGTTAGTTCAAAAAAGGAAAAATTTTATGTTCTACTACGTAGCCAATTAAAAAATTAATGTAATCTCTGGAAGTTAAATGAAGATCATTCAAATCGGACCGCCGTAAAATCATGAAAGTCGTGCAAAGGATAGACTATCTGATGTGCTAAAAAACCACTGTAAATATTGTATCACATAACACTTATCGAGAAATCGCCAACGCGATGAACAAACAGTTTCTATATAATATTTTTCTCTTAAAATATATTTTAGAATATATATTCAAAATAATTACTTCATAACACTTTATAATTTTAATAGACTTCAGTACTACGATTCTTAGCGAGTACTACGATTCTACGAATCTCGCTGTCTGGTAAGGATCCATTCGAAAATTTACGATAGTTCTGTTACCAACTAAAAGAAACTGTTTTGCTATTCAAGAAAATTACAATCTACATACAAATAATACTAAGAATAAAATGCAGTTCATATTTCTTCAATAGATAGGCTATAGGTATTCTAGCACACCTCCTGTTGTAATATATAAAGTTGTAATATATATAGTAAAATTGTAATATATAGAGAAAGAGCGCTTGCTCCCTAAAATGGTGCCACTCCCGCTATATTATAATAGATAAAGAAAGGCGGAGATGGGGAACGATTCTTTTCATCGTTTCATTCATTATATTTGAGCAAAGTGTTGTTTCGTCATGATGAAAATTTTATATACGTGTGACAAAACACCGTTGATGGTTATGCATGATATGATGTTATGATGCTTGCATCCTCTTTATTTTCGATGTGTATAACATCGTAGCAATTGGAAAAGAGAGTGAATGTGGAAAAATCAGAGCATAAGTGTTCTATTTTGAAAGAGGTTCACTTCTCAGATCAAGCATAGGAGCGAGTCCAAATAGATACCCAGTGGACAGCAAGTGGATACCCAGTCTAACAATTGCTCGTATTTTGAGGCGATTCAAAAAATCGACCCATTTCTTCAATTCCACGTAAAAAGTGAAGTCCTACTCAGTCAGACCATGAGTCATCGACCGGAATAGGTGATAGTCTGAAGGAGAAATGTCTTGTAAATACGGCGGATGGGGTAGGACGTCCCAATTTAGTCCTTCTAACGTTTTCTTTATGATTTTTGCAACATGTGGCCTAGTGTTATCATGATGAAAAATAACTTTATCGTGACATTTGGCATATTGTGGACGTTCAATTTTCAATGGTCGGCTCAATTGCATCAGCTGTTGTTGGTAACGTTCCTCCGTGATGGTTTGATTGCGTTATAGTAGTTAGTAATAGATTACTCTCGGTTCATCCCACCAAATGCACAGCATTAGCTTCTTGCCATGAATGATTGGTTTGGCCATCGAAGTAGAGGCATGCTCACCTTACCTCATGACATCCTACGCTTTGAGTTGACGTAGTGAATCTACTTTTCGTCTCCCACGATTCAATGTGGAAATCCTTTGCGATTTTGCCTTTTGAGTAATTGTTACTCAACCTCTTAGCTACAGCAATTGTTACTTACCTCTTGGCTTCAGTTCGTAAGGAACTCAATTTCCTTGTTTTTGGACCATATCCAGGGTTTTGAGATGTTGTGAATTAGCTTGCTGAGTCACTCCTAACTCTTGTACAAATTCTTCTTGGGTTTGACACAGATCTTCCTCCAGTAAAGCGTCCAATTCTGTGTTACCATACATTTTGGGTCTTCCACTGTGTGTTCCATGTTGTTCTCCATGTCAAAATCATCACTTTTAAATTTTTGGAACCACTCTCGACAAATTCTATCACTAAAATTAACATCACGATATGCTTCTATGAATAGCCGATGTGTTTCACCTGCAGATTGCTTTAAATGAAAACAGTAAATTAACAATTCCCACAAATGACGCTTACTTGGCTTAAAACTTGACATCTTAACAGGATGAAAACTAAGATGATGGTAGCAAAAGTTAGATGTATTGAAAGGTTATACTGTTTCCAGATGTCAACATATATCATACGACTTTTTACAGCTGACAACTTTAATGCTATCTTATCGGTGGCGCCATGTTTTCAAAACGGCGGAAGCTTATTTGTGCACCTAATATAATCCGCTTATCATTGATAGCTATAAATGTATATTGATATAAAATACACGTACCCCTATACTATGTACGAAAAGCAAGTGTATTCATTGTTGTGTTTGGAAAAGGGATTATCGTATATCCAATGTTACGCTTAATGAATGGGATTTTGGAAAACTATTAACACAGCTGTATTTAAGTGATGTATTATTAATACGATGCAGGCTTTCAGTCATCATTGTGAGCGATTGTGGAAAATATTTACCTTTGCTAATGGCACGTTTAGCTCATTATTGAATTAGGAAAGTAATGGATCTACCTTTCAACACTTGTGCATGCATAAGTAAAGGAAACTATTGGTTTTCTATAAATAATACGAAGGGTCCAGGAAAAAACAGTCTTCGTTCAAAAAAGGTAGAGTCAAAATAAACTTCCTACCAAGGAGGGAAAATATACGCATAGAGGGAGGTATTAAAATTTATTGAAACCTCTGAAGACTTTAAACCTTACGTATACGACAAAGTGGAGAATGGAAAGCAAGGAGGAGAAAATGGAGTTCTTCGACCAATGAGGAAAAGTTTTTAGCGACAAAAATGGGAGAGATAGACTTTATTTACACATGGTGGACTAAGCAAGAGCTGTTCTATTTTTCCCTTCTTTTGACCATTAGGAAATTTTTCTGTCGAATGGTTACAAGTTCCACGCAGCTCTAGCCCTAACGGAAAGTATAGAAAATCTTTGGACTAGCTTGGAGAGGAGGACGAGTCGAACCGCGATAAGTTTCGACAACAACACTGTCGATAGCAATAGTCTGCTTAACAAGGGCGGTGATATCGTCCTTGTCAAGGTCACGATCATCGTCACCAAAGGCGACCAAAAGATCAGCATTGGCAGCTGATTGGAAGGCCTTATCTTCCAGAATGAAGGAGATAGAAAAAGCAGTGTTACAATTATAGTGCTACATTATAAACTATAAATAATTTATAATGTTGAAACAGCAGTATAGATTATTAATAATGTAATATAGTAGAATAGGTACAAAAGTAAAACAAGCGGACGCGGACAGTGGAGCAAAATAGCATTAGCTAAAGAAGGTGGGTAACTGAGATAAAACTCCACCAATCGGTAAAGAATCGTGGCGAGGTTCGGGAAAAATGTTTGAAGGTCAAATTTTTAAAATTTCAGGAAATTCCACATTTCCCAAGAGTTTTTTTTCTTTTTCATTTAAAATTTTTTAATATCATATTAAATTTATTTTAAATTTAATTTTATTCGTACATTGACTTTCAAATTTATTTTTTAAAATAATATTTTCATCAAAATATTTATCATTTGTTAACATTGATTTATATGATACCCATAAATTGATAATCAATTTTAATTTATATTACTTGCAATAAAGATTGCCAGGAGTAGGATTACCAACTCCCATTAGAAATGCACTTCGATTGAAGGTAATCAAGAAGAATTATGTGGTCTCGAAAAGAAATATATTCATAAAAATTGTGTAGAGGGAGAAAGATGATGAAAGACAAGAAAAAGGATGAACAGAAGAAACAGGATTAAAACATAAACAAGAAAAACGAACTAAGGAGAAGATAATGTGGCAAAAGAGAGAGGGAGAGAGAACAGAAAACACGTAGGAATGAGAGAGAGAAAATACTTGTTTCACATTGAAAATACGCTCATCAGGTCACCTGTGTATCAGAAGGAAAGACGCGAGAAGAAAAATTTTTTCAAAAACTTTTTACTTCAACTTTGTCTGCATTAGAAGAAATACACAAGTTGGCGCAATCTTGCAGTCTCTTCTATGCTTTTTAAAAACTCCTCTTTTGGAATACTTTTGAATTTCGTTGTCAGAGCTTCTTGTATTTGTCGATTGATTTGAAACCGTTCCCATTCAAGTCCATTTTAATTTTTTAAATCAGAAAGTAGTAACGAGGAGTCAAACCCGGCGAGTGTGGTCGGTGACTTAGAACAGGAATCATTTTTTTTGGCCAAAAATTAAATGTTAGTTGGTGCGGTGCTGTGCTGGTTGTATAATCGTGCAAAAAACGAAACACGTTCACATCTTCTTAATTTTCAAATCTTCGTTATGTTTTGCAAGTAGAGTTACAATTATCCTTTAACGCTACTGTGGCTTTGTCGATGTTATTGTCACTCTTCATGGCTTATGGCTGTTCGCTTCTTTCAAATCGTTTTCAACCGACTCTCTACTGCCAGCAAGAGGTTATACAACCGAAAATAGTAGTACTAAATATTATATTAATTTAGCATAAATACTAACACATAAGCCTCTTTTAACATTTCTTTCGTTTCCGTTGCACTTTTACCTAACTTTAAAGCAAAATTTAATTGCAAAACCTTTATTCGATATTTTATATATTTTATATAATGACAGTGCCCACTTCGATACTCCCACGCAAACTTCTACTACACAGCTATATGTAATTCGATGAACTTGAAGGTGAACTTGATCAGTGGACAAAATTTCACGAAGATAGCAGAAGTAGTATGGATTTCATAGCCGGAATCTTAGGAACTTTTGGGGATACATAATAGTCTACGGGTATTTTTGTGTTCACACGGTAGAAATCGATATCCAGGTATCTCCTTCTAGGGGAAGTTTCGTTTTCAGACAACAATTTTGAATTAAATATCGCGAAAATGAAGTTACATAACTGCACAAAAATGGTTTGTGAAATAGCACTTTTTTGAAGCGGACGCTGAGATAGTAATATTTTTATAAGGGAGGCGAAGATAGATACAATTCTCTATAGGACTATAGATTTATACATTGAGTATAAGAATATACCGGTTAAATTATTATCTCGGATAAAGTCAAGGGAGGGATTGCTAGTATATATATATTATAACGGCAGTCTCTCGGTGATCATCCGTCCGCCGGCGCTAATTATAGTACTATATGACACCTTACCTAATTTTCTCAATTGAATTACAATAAGACCGGTGAAATAACCATTGGCGCCAGATGAGGTACGGCTCTCATCGTAGCTGTAGCAGCACTGACGGATATGCGCTCCGCGTGAGTAAGGTGGGCCACGGCAGCTCTACAGGGCGACGATTTCACGTGGTGTGGATGATATAAAACGATTACGTCGCAAACGCCTCAAACCTCAGCTAGCGCGGTATTTACTTAAACTATAACGAACTTATTAAATTATACTAGTGATCCCAGGGCGGCTCTCTGTAGATCTCGCGAAAACCTCACGTGAGGAGAGAACTGAAGAGGAGAACTTACCCCGTCCTCTCCGCTTGCCTCTCACTCCTCGGCGATGACTCGTATGCCATGGCAGACGTCTCGGGATGATTGTTCCCGGCTTACTTCCTGACTCCTCGCCCTCGCAGGATTGTCTCTCGCACGGGACTTGTCCCGTGCACGGAACTTGTCCTTGTGCAAGGGTATTGAGGTCACCCTCACCGCTCGAAAGCCTTCGATGGCTTCTTGCGGCGCCGCTTCTTGGCTACCTGACACCGGAATCTTCTCAAGAGACAGCTGTTGCTTGCTCGGGCTCCGAAAAGTAAAAGAGAGAAGTATACTTCTCTAAACCTGTCACCGGCGCGGCCCTCCCGAAACGGCGTAGCGGGGAAGAGTATTTCTCCCCCCCCTAGTCGAGTAAATGAGACAAAAGTATTTCATGTTTGCTGTTTGGATTTACTGACGTCAATATTGATTTGAAAAATAGTTTATTGTCTGAAAGCGTTGTAACGCATTTCCCCCCGGCTGAGCAAAAGAAAAAAAACGCGACGCGTACTTATCCGTTCGCGACTAAATTGCCATGGTACCGAGTCATTTCCAGGAGTGAGGTTCACAAAACCTTGTTCTGTTCAGATTGCTCATCGAATTTTTATCTTGATGATGCGAGTAACCCTTCACTCTGTTTCTAACCTACAGATAACTATGTGTATCGGCGAACAATTTCAGATTCATAGTGTCCGCGTGACATTAGTGGCTTTATAGGGACCAATCTTCCTGTTTCTATTCTAATCCTTAGTAGTACTACTGAGCTATACGACGTCTTGGTTTTTTACTATTCCCGCGGCTGCTCGAATCATATAAGCAAAAAGAAAATTACCTAAATCCGCGACCGCAGTGCGGGGGGCGCGTAAAATATACAAAAATAAAAGTATATTTCATGCCCCTTCGGTACCCTGTGATACCAAAACATACTCGAACTTGTAAATTAATAAATGCTTATGTAGCTGTTTTGCTGCATTACTCGGGACATGCCTTGGCATCTGCTAAGTTACGCATAATATTTCTAGGGTACAAGTAAAAGAGAAAAAAAACTGTATAACATTTTCAACTTACAGCTAGATTAGTAATGATTAAGTGTAGCAATATATAATATTTGTAAAAGATTCTTACATCTAATATAATATTACTAATATAAAAGTCTTTCCACTTATTAGTTTTTGGTGATCGTACGGCGCTTCTCGATGTCATCTTCTTCTTCTTCCGGACCTTATTTGAGAGTTTAGGTTTGGCTTTAGGATCCAAAAGGCTAGTGT
>JACCIC010000462.1:0-20176 GCA_018907035.1 Sycobia sp. Sy_11
CAGTCATGAAGAAATCTGCAGTCCCACTTGATCATCCTTTAGGCTTCTCCAGCTTGGAGACATTTTCATACTCTTTTTTATGGGAACCTTGAGTATTGCTTCTGAAATGTAAGAAATGCCATTCATGAAGAAATTTGCAGTCATAACTTGTTCATCCTAAAGAGTCCTTACGGCTAGGAGACATTTTCCTACTCTTCTTTATGGGAAAATTTTAGTATTGTTCTGAAAGGTAAGAAATGCCATTCATGAAGGAATCTGCAGTTACACCTGATCAGCCTTAGGCTCCTCCGGATGGAGACATTTTCGTACTCTTGTTTATGGGAAACTTGCGTATTGCTTCAGGAAAGGTAGGAAATGCCCAATCCTGAAGAAATCTGCAGTCATACTTGTTCAACCTAAAGTGTCCTACGACTAGAGAGTGTGTCGTACTCATCTTCATGGGAATCTTGAGTATTGCTTCTGAAAGATAAGAAATGTCATTCATGAAGAAATCTGCAGTCAGACTTGATCATCCTTTAGGCTCCTCCCGTTGGAGACATTTTCATACTCTTTTTTATGGGAACCTTGAGTATTGCTTCTGAAATGTAAGAAATGCCATTCCTGAAGAATTTGCAGTCATACTTGTTCATCCTAAAGAGTCCTACGGCTAGAGACATTTTCCTACTCTTCTTTATGGGAAAATTAAGTATTGATTCTGAAAGGTAAGAAATGCCATTCATGAAGTAATCTGCAGTCGCACTTGATCAACCTTTAGGCTCCTCCAGCTGGAGACGTTTTCGTACTCTTGTTTATGGGAATCTTGGGTATTGCTTCTGAAAGATAGCAAATGACATTCATGAAGAAACCTGCAGTCGCACTTGATCAACCTTTAGGCTCCTCCGGCTGGATACATTTTCGTACTCTTCTTTCTGGGAAACTTGAGTATTGCTTCTGAAACATAACAAATGCCATTCATGCAGAAATCTGCAGTCGCACTTGATCATCCTCTAGGCTCCTCCAGCTGGAATAGTTTCGTACTCTTCTTTATGGGAACTTGGGCATTAATTCTGAAAGATACAAATGCCATTCTTGAGAGATCTGCAGTCCATTTAAGTCTTCTTTAGGCTCCTCCGTCTGGATACATTTCATTACTCTTCTTTATGGGAAACTTATGTATTAATTCTGAACATAACAATGCCATTCATGCAGAAATCTGCAGTCGCAAGGCTGATCAACCTTTAGGCTCCTCGCCTGGATACATTTCCGTACTCTTCTTATGGGAAACTTCAGATTGATTCTGAAAGGTAAGAAATGCCATTCATGAAGAAATCTGCAGTCGCACTTGATCATCCTTTAGGCTTCTCCAGCTGGAGATAGTTTCGTACTCTTCTTTATGGGAAACTTGGGTATTGCTTCTGAAAGATAAGAAATGCTATTCATGAAGAAATCTGCAGTCGCACTTGATCAACCTTTAGGCTCCTCCAGCTGGAGACATTTTCGTACTCTTCTTTATGGGAACCTTGGGTATTAATTCTGAAAGGTAAGAAATGCCATTCATGAAGAAATCTGCAGTCATACTTGTTCATCCTAATGTGTCCTACGACTAGAGACTTTTTCGTACTCTTCTTTATGGGAATCCTGAGTATTGCTTCTGAAACATAACAAATGCCATTCATGAAGAAATCTGCAGTCGCACTTGATCATCCTTTAGGCTTCTCCAGCTGGAGACATTTTCGTACTCTTCTTTATGGGAAACTTGAGTATTGCTTCTGAAAGATAAGAAATGCCATTCATGAGAAATCTGCAGTCACATTAATCTTCTTTTAGGCTCCTCCGTCTGGATACATTTTCTTACTCTTCTTTATGGGAAACTTATGTATTAATTCTGAAACATAACAAATGCCATTCATGCAGAAATCTGCAGTCGCACTTGATCAACCTTTAGGCTCGTCCAGCTGGAGACATTTTCGTACTCTTATTTATGGGAAACTTGGGTATTGCTTCTGAAAGATAACAAATGCCATTCATGAAGAAATCTGCAGTCATACTTGTTTATCCTAAAGAGTCCTACGGCTAGAGACATTTTTTTATTCTTCTTATGGTAATCTTCAGTATTGCTTCTGAAAGGTAAGAAATGCCATTCATGAAAAAATTTGCAGTCGCACTTGATCATCCTTTAGGCTCCTCCGGCTGGATACATTTTCGTACTCTTCTTTCTGGGAAACTTGATTATTGCTTCTGAAACATAATAAATGCCATTCATGCAGAAATCTGCAGTCGCACTTGATCAACCTTTAGGCTCCTCCGGCTGGATACATTTTCGTACTCTTCCTTCTGGGAAACTTGAGTATTGCTTCTGAAACATAACAAATGCCATTCATGCAGAAATCTGCAGTCGCACTTGATCATCCTCTAGGCTCCTCCAGCTGGAGATAGTTTCGTACTCTTCTTTATGGGAAACTTGGGCATTAATTCTGAAAGATAAGAAATGCCATTCTTGAGAAATCTGCAGTCACATTTAATCTTCTTTTAGGCTCCTCCGTCTGGATACATTTCATTACTCTTCTTTATGGGAAACTTATGTATTAATTCTGAAACATAACAAATGCCATTCATGCAGAAATCTGCAGTCGCACTTGATCAACCTTTAGGCTCCTCCGGCTGGATACATTTTCGTACTCTTCTTTATGGGAAACTTCAGTATTGATTCTGAAAGGTAACAAATGCCATTCATGCAGAAATCTGCAGTCGCACTTGATCATCCTCTAGGCTCCTCCAGCTGGAGACATTTTCTTACTCTTCTTTATGGGAAACTTATATATTGCTTCTGAAAGGTAAGAAATGCCATTCATGAAGAAATCTGCAGTCATACTTCTTCATCCTAAAGTGTCCTACAACTAGATAATTTTTCGTACTCTTCTTTATGGGTATCTTGAGTATTGCTCCTGAAACATAACAAATGCCATTCATGCAGAAATCTGCAGTCGCACTTGATCATCCTTTAGGCTTCTCCAGCTGGAGACATTTTCGTACTCTTGTTTATGGGAAACTTATATATTAATTCTGAAAGATAAGAAATGCCATTCTTGAGAAATCTGCAGTCACATTTAATCTTCTTTTAGGCTCCTCCGTCTGGATACATTTTCTTACTCTTCTTTATGGGAAACTTATGTATTAATTCTGAAACATAACAAATGCCATTCATGCAGAAATCTGCAGTCGCACTTGATCAACCTTTAGGCTCGTCCAGCTGGAGACATTTTCGTACTCTTATTTATGGGAAACTTGGGTATTGCTTCTGAAAGATAACAAATGCCATTCATGAAGAAATCTGCAGTCATACTTGTTTATCCTAAAGAGTCCTACGGCTAGAGACATTTTTTTATTCTTCTTTATGGTAATCTTCAGTATTGCTTCTGAAAGGTAAGAAATGCCATTCATGAAGAAATCTGCATTCATACTTGTTGATCCTAAAGAGTCCTACGGCTAGAGACATTTTTGTATTCTTCTTTATGGTAATCTTCAGTATTGCTTCTGAAAGGTAAGGAATGCCATTCATGAAAAAATTTGCAGTCGCATTTGATCAACCTTTAGACTCCTCCAGCTGGAGACATTTTCTTACTCTTCTTTATGGGAAACTTATATATTAATTCTGAAAGATAAGAAATGCCATTCTTGAGAAATCTGCAGACACATTTAATCTTCTTTTAGGCTCCTCCGGCTGGATACATTTTCATACTCTTCTTTATGGAAAACTTGGGCATTGCTTCTGAAAGATAAGAAATGCCAGTCATGAAGAAATCTGCAGTCCCACTTGATCATCCTTTAGGTTTCTCCAGCTGGAGACATTTTCATACTTTTTTATGGGAACCTTGAGTATTGCTTCTGAAAAGTAAGAAATGCCATTCATGAAGAAATTTGCAGTCATACTTGTTCATCCTAAAGAGTCCTACGGCTAGAGACATTTTCCTACTCTTCTTTATGGGAAAATTAAGTATTGATTCTGAAAGGTAAGAAATGCCATTCATGAAGGAATCTGCAGTTACACCTGATCAGCCTTTAGGCTCCTCCGGATGGAGACATTTTCGTACTCTTGTTTATGGGAAACTTGCGTATTGCTTCAGAAAGGTAGGAAATGCCAATCCTGAAGAAATCTGCAGTCATACTTGTTCAACCTAAAGTGTCCTACGAGTAGAGAGTGTGTCGTACTCATCTTCATGGGAATCTTGAGTATTGCTTCTGAAAGTTAAGAAATGTCATTCATGAAGAAATCTGCAGTCACACTTGATCATCCTTTAGGCTCCTCCCGTTGGAGACATTTTCATACTCTTTTTTATGGGAACCTTGAGTATTGCTTCTGAAATGTAAGAAATGCCATTCATGAAGTAATTTGCAGTCATACTTGTTCATCCTAAAGAGTCCTACGGCTAGAGACATTTTCCTACTCTTCTTTATGGGAAAATTAAGTATTGATTCTGAAAGGTAAGAAATGCCATTCATGAAGAAATCTGCAGTCACACTTGATCAGCCTTTAGGCTCCTCCCGGTGGAGACATTTTCATACTCTTTTTTATGGGAACCTTGAGTATTGCTTCTGAAATGTAAGAAATGCCATTCATGAAGAAATTTGCAGTCATACTTGTTCATCCTAAAGAGTCCTACGGCTAGAGACATTTTCCTACTCTTCTTTATGGGAAAATTAAGTATTGATTCTGAAAGGTAAGAAATGCCATTCATGAAGTAATCTGCAGTCGCACTTGATCAACCTTTAGGCTCCTCCAGCTGGAGACATTTTCGTACTCTTGTTTATGGAAAACTTGGGTATTGCTTCTGAAAGATAAGAAATGCCAGTCATGAAGAAATCTGCAGTCCCACTTGATCATCCTTTAGGCTTCTCCAGCTGGAGACATTTTCATACTCTTATTTATGGGAAACTTGGGTATTGCTTCTGAAAGATAACAAATGCCATTCATGAAGAAATCTGCAGTCATACTTGTTTATCCTAAAGAGGCCTACGGCTAGAGACATTTTCGTATTCTTCTTTCTGGGAAAATTGAGTATTGCTTCTGAAAGGTAAGAAATGCCATTCATGCAGAAATCTGCAGTCGCACTTGATCATCCTTTAGGCTCCTCCGGCTGGATACATTTTCGTACTCTTCTTTCTGGGAAACTTGAGTATTGCTTCTGAAACATAACAAATGCCATTCATGCAGAAATCTGCAGTCGCACTTGATCATCCTCTAGGCTCCTCCAGCTGGAGATATTTTCGTACTCTTCTTTATGGGAAACTTGGGTATTAATTCTAAAGGGTAAGAAATGCCATTCATGAAGAAATCTGCATTCATACTTGTTGATCCTAAAGAGTCCTACGGCCAGAGACATTTTTGTACTCTTGTTTATGGGAATCTTGGGTATTGCTTCTGAAAGGTAAGAAATGCCATTCATGAAGAAATCTGCAGTCGCACTTGATCATCCATTAGGCTTCTCCAGCTAGAGACATTTTCGTACTCTTCTTTATGGGAAACTTGGGCATTAATTCTGAAAGGTAAGAAATGCCATTCATGAAGAAATCTATAGTCGCACTTGATCAACCTTTAGGCTCCTCCAGCTGGAGACATTTTCGTACTCCTGTTTATGGGAAACTTGGGTATTGCTTCTGAAAGATAACAAATGCCATTCATGAAGAAATCTGCAGTCGCACTTCGTGAGCCTTTAGGCTCGTCCAGCTGGAGACATTTTCGTAGTCTTGTTTATGGGAAACTTGGGTATTGCTTCTGAAATGTAAGAAATGCCATTCATGAAGAAATCTGCAGTCGCACTTGATCAACTTTAGGCTTCTCCAGCTGGAGACATTTTAATAATCTTCTTTATGGGAATCTTGAGTATTGCTTCTGAAAGGTAAGAAATGCCATTCATGAAGAAATTTGCAGTCGCACTTGATCATACTTTAGGCTTCTGCAGCTGGAGACATTTTCGTACTCTTTTTTATGGGAATCTTGAGTATTGCTTCTGAAAGGTAAGAAATGCCATTCATGAAGAAATCTGCAGTCACACTTGTTCATCCTTTATGCTCCTTCGGCTGGAGAAATTTTCGTACTCTCCTTGATGGGAATCTTGGGTATTTCTTTTGAAAGGTAAGAAATGCCATTCATGAAGAAATCTGCAGTCACACTTGTTCATCCTTTATGCTCCTTCGGCTGGAGAAATTTTCGTACTCTTCTTTATGGGAATCTTGAGTACTGCTTCTGAAAGACAACAAATGGCATTCATGAAGAAATCTGCAGTCGCATATGATCATCCTTTAGGCTCCTCCGTTTGGAGTCATTTTCGTCCTCTTTTTTATGGGAATCTTGAGTATTGCTTCTGAATGATAAGAAATACCATTCATGAAGGAATCTGCAGTTACACTTGATCATCCTTTAGGTTCCTCCGGTTGGAGACATTTTCGTACTCTTGTTTATGGGAAACATGCGTATTGCTTCAGACAGGTAAGAAATGCCATTCATGAAGAAATCTGCAGTTACACTTGATCAGCCTTTAGGCTCCTCCAGCTGGAGACATTTTCTTACTCTTCTTTATGGGAAACTTATATATTAATTCTGAAAGATAAGAAATGCCATTCTTGAGAAATCTGCAGACACATTTAATCTTCTTTTAGGCTCCTCCGGCTGGATACATTTTCATACTCTTCTTTATGGAAAACTTGGGCATTGCTTCAGAAAGATAAGAAATGCCAGTCATGAAGAAATCTGCAGTCCCACTTGATCATCCTTTAGGCTTCTCCAGCTGGAGACATTTTCATACTCTTTTTTATGGGAACCTTGAGTATTGCTTCTGAAATGTAAGAAATGCCATTCATGAAGAAATTTGCAGTCATACTTGTTCATCCTAAAGAGTCCTACGGCTAGAGACATTTTCCTACTCTTCTTTATGGGAAAATTAAGTATTGATTCTGAAAGGTAAGAAATGCCATTCATGAAGGAATCTGCAGTTACACCTGATCAGCCTTTAGGCTCCTCCGGATGGAGACATTTTCGTACTCTTGTTTATGGGAAACTTGCGTATTGCTTCAGAAAGGTAGGAAATGCCAATCCTGAAGAAATCTGCAGTCATACTTGTTCAACCTAAAGTGTCCTACGACTAGAGAGTGTGTCGTACTCATCTTCATGGGAATCTTGAGTATTGCTTCTGAAAGATAAGAAATGTCATTCATGAAGAAATCTGCAGTCAGACTTGATCATCCTTTAGGCTCCTCCCGTTGGAGACATTTTCATACTCTTTTTTATGGGAACCTTGAGTATTGCTTCTGAAATGTAAGAAATGCCATTCATGAAGAAATTTGCAGTCATACTTGTTCATCCTAAAGAGTCCTACGGCTAGAGACATTTTCCTACTCTTCTTTATGGGAAAATTAAGTATTGATTCTGAAAGGTAAGAAATGCCATTCATGAAGTAATCTGCAGTCGCACTTGATCAACCTTTAGGCTCCTCCAGCTGGAGACGTTTTCATACTCTTGTTTATGGGAATCTTGGGTATTGCTTCTGAAAGATAACAAATGACATTCATGAAGAAACCTGCAGTCGCACTTGATCAACCTTTAGGCTCGTCCAGCTGGAGACATTTTCGTACTCTTATTTATGGGAAACTTGGGTATTGCTTCTGAAAGATAAGAAATGCCAGTCATGAAGAAATCTGCAGTCCCACTTGATCATGCTTTAGGCTTCTCCAGCTGGAGACATTTTCATACTCTTTTTTATGGGAACCTTGAGTATTGCTTCTGAAATGTAAGAACTGCCATTCATGAAGAAATTTGCAGTCATACTTGTTCATCCTAAAGAGTCCTACGGCTAGAGACATTTTCCTACTCTTCTTTATGGGAAAATTAAGTATTGATTCTGAAAGGTAAGAAATGCCATTCATGAAGTAATCTGCAGTCGCACTTGATCAACCTTTAGGCTCCTCCAGCTGGAGACGTTTTCGTACTCTTGTTTATGGGAATCTTGGGTATTGCTTCTGAAAGATAACAAATGACATTCATGAAGAAACCTGCAGTCGCACTTGATCAACCTTTAGGCTCGTCCAGCTGGAGACATTTTCGTACTCTTATTTATGGGAAACTTGGGTATTGCTTCTGAAAGATAACAAATGCCATTCATGAAGAAATCTGCAGTCATACTTGTTTATCCTAAAGAGTCCTACGGCTAGAGACATTTTCGTATTCTTCTTTATGGGAAACTTGAGTATTGCTTCTGAAAGGTAAGAAATGCCATTCATGAAGAAATCTGCAGTCGCACTTGATCATCCTTTAGGCTCCTCCAGCTGGAGACATTTTCGTACTCTTCTTTATGGGAAACTTGGGTATTGCTTCTGAAAGGTAAGAAATGCCATTCATGAAGAAATCTGCAGTCGCACTTGATCATCCATTAGGCTCCTCCAGCTGGAGATATTTTCGTACTCTTCTTTATGGGAATCTTGGGTATTGCTTCTGAAAGTTAAGGAATGACATTCATGAAGAAATCTGCAGTCACACTTGTTCATCCTTTATGCTCCTTCGGCTGCAGAAATTTTCGTACTCTTCTTTATGGGAATCTTGAGTATTGCTTCTGAAAGACAACAAATGGCATTCATGAAGAAATCTGCAGTCGCATATGATCATCCTTTAGGCTCCTCCGTTTGGAGTCATTTTCGTCCTCTTTTTTATGGGAATCTTGAGTATTGCTTCTGAATGATAAGAAATACCATTCATGAAGGAATCTGCAGTTACACTTGATCGTCCTTTAGGTTCCTCCGGTTGGAGACATTTTCGTACTCTTGTTTATGGGAAACATGCGTATTGCTTCAGACAGGTAAGAAATGCCATTCATGAAGAAATCTGCAGTTACACTTGATCAGCCTTTAGGCTCCTCCGGATGGAGACATTTTCGTACTCTTCGTTACGGGAATCTTGAGTATTGCTTCTGAATGATAAGAAATGCCATTCATGAAGTAATCTGCAGTCGCACTTGATCATCCTTTAGGCTTCTCCAGCTGGAGACATTTTCATACTCTTCTTTATGGGAAACTTGCGTATTGCTTCTGAAAGATAAGAAATGCCATTCATGAAGAAATCTGCAGTCGCACTTGATCATCCATTAGGCTTCTCCAGCTGGAGACATTGTCGTCCTCTTTTTATAGGAACCTTGAGTATTGCTTCTGAAAGTTAAGAAATGCCATTCATGAAGAAATCTGCAGTCACACTTGATCATCCTTTAGGCTCCTCCCGTTGGAGACTTTTTCGTACTCTTCTTTATGGGAATCTTGAGTATTGCTTCTGAAAGATAACAAATGGCATTCATGAAGAAATCTGCAGTCGCATATGATCATCCTTTAGGCTCCTCCGTTTGGAGTCATTTTCGTCCTCTTTTTTATGGGAACCTTGAGTATTGCTTCTGAATGATAAGAAATACCATTCATGAAGGAATCTGCAGTTACACTTGATCATCCTTTAGGTTCCTCCGGTTGGAGTCATTTTCGTACTCTTCTTTACGGGAATCTTGTGTATTTCTTCTGAAAGGTAAGAAATGCCATTCATGAAGAAATCTGCAGTTACACTTGATCAGCCTTTAGGCTCCTCCGGATGGAGACATTTCGTACTCTTGTTTATGGGAAACATGCGTATTGCTTCAGAAAGGTAAGAATGCCAATCATGAAGAAATCTGCAGTCATACTTGTTCATCCAAAGGTGTCCTAGCACTAGAGACTTTTACGTACTCTTCTTTATAGAAATCTTGAGTATTGCTTCTGAAAGGTAAGAAATACCATTCATGAAGAAATCTGCAGTCGCATATGATCATCCTTTAGGCTCCTCCGTTTGGAGTCATTTTCGTCCTCTTTTTTATGGAAATCTTGAGTATTGCTTCTGAAAGGTAAGAAATGCCATTTATGAAGAAATCTGCAGTCGCACTTGAAAATCCTTTAGGCTTCTCCAGCTAGAAACATTTTCGTTCTCTTCTTTGTGAGTAACTTGCGTATTGCTTTTGAAACATAACAAATGCCATTCATGCAGAAATCTGCAGTCGCACTTGATCAACCTTTAGGCTCCTCCAGCTGGTGACATTTTCGTACTCTTATTTATGGGAAACTTGGGTATTGCTTCTGAAAGATAACAAATGCCATTCATGAAGAAATCTGCAGTCATACTTGTTTATCCTAAAGAGTCCTACGGCTAGAGACATTTTCGTATTCTTCTTTATGGGAAAATTGAGTATTGCTTCTGAAATGTAAGAAATGCCATTCATGCAGAAATCTGCAGTCGCACTTGATCATCCTTTAGGCTCCTCCAGGTGGAGACATTTTCGTACTCTTCTTTATGGGAAACTTGGGCATTAATTCTGAAAGGTAAGAAATGCCATTCATGAAGAAATCTGCAGTCGCACTTGATCATCCATTAGGCTTCTCCAGCTGGAGACATTTTCGTACTCCTGTTTATGGGAAACTTGGGTATTGCTTCTGAAAGATAACAAATGCCATTCATGAAGAAATCTGCAGTCGCACTTCGTGAGCCTTTAGGCTCGTCCAGCTGGAGACATTTTCGTAGTCTTGTTTATGGGAAACTTGGGTATTGCTTCTGAAATGTAAGAAATGCCATTCATGAAGAAATCTGCAGTCGCACTTGATCAACTTTAGGCTTCTCCAGCTGGAGACATTTTCGTAATCTTCTTTATGGGAATCTTGAGTATTGCTTCTGAAAGGTAAGAAATGCCATTCATGAAGAAATCTGCAGTCGCACTTGATCATACTTTAGGCTTCTGCAGCTGGAGACATTTTCGTACTCTTTTTTATGGGAATCTTGAGTATTGCTTCTGAAAGGTAAGAAATGCCATTCATGAAGAAATCTGCAGTCACACTTGTTCATCCTTTATGCTCCTTCGGCTGGAGAAATTTTCGTACTCTTCTTGATGGGAATCTTGGGTATTTCTTTTGAAAGGTAAGAAATGCCATTCATGAAGAAATCTGCAGTCACACTTGTTCATCCTTTATGCTCCTTCGGCTGCAGAAATTTTCGTACTCTTCTTTATGGGAATCTTGAGTATTGCTTCTGAAAGACAACAAATGGCATTCATGAAGAAATCTGCAGTCGCATATGATCATCCTTTAGGCTCCTCCGTTTGGAGTCATTTTCGTCCTCTTTTTTATGGGAATCTTGAGTATTGCTTCTGAATGATAAGAAATACCATTCATGAAGGAATCTGCAGTTACACTTGATCGTCCTTTAGGTTCCTCCGGTTGGAGACATTTTCGTACTCTTGTTTATGGGAAACATGCGTATTGCTTCAGACAGGTAAGAAATGCCATTCATGAAGAAATCTGCAGTTACACTTGATCAGCCTTTAGGCTCCTCCGGATGGAGACATTTTCGTACTCTTCGTTACGGGAATCTTGAGTATTGCTTCTGAATGATAAGAAATGCCATTCATGAAGTAATCTGCAGTCGCACTTGATCATCCTTTAGGCTTCTCCAGCTGGAGACATTTTCATACTCTTCTTTATGGGAAACTTGCGTATTGCTTCTGAAAGATAAGAAATGCCATTCATGAAGAAATCTGCAGTCGCACTTGATCATCCATTAGGCTTCTCCAGCTGGAGACATTGTCGTCCTCTTTTTTATAGGAACCTTGAGTATTGCTTCTGAAAGTTAAGAAATGCCATTCATGAAGAAATCTGCAGTCACACTTGATCATCCTTTAGGCTCCTCCCGTTGGAGACTTTTTCGTACTCTTCTTTATGGGAATCTTGAGTATTGCTTCTGAAAGATAACAAATGGCATTCATGAAGAAATCTGCAGTCGCATATGATCATCCTTTAGGCTCCTCCGTTTGGAGTCATTTTCGTCCTCTTTTTTATGGGAACCTTGAGTATTGCTTCTGAATGATAAGAAATACCATTCATGAAGGAATCTGCAGTTACACTTGATCATCCTTTAGGTTCCTCCGGTTGGAGTCATTTTCGTACTCTTCTTTACGGGAATCTTGTGTATTTCTTCTGAAAGGTAAGAAATGCCATTCATGAAGAAATCTGCAGTTACACTTGATCAGCCTTTAGGCTCCTCCGGATGGAGACATTTTCGTACTCTTGTTTATGGGAAACATGCGTATTGCTTCAGAAAGGTAAGAAATGCCAATCATGAAGAAATCTGCAGTCATACTTGTTCATCCAAAGGTGTCCTAGCACTAGAGACTTTTACGTACTCTTCTTTATAGAAATCTTGAGTATTGCTTCTGAAAGGTAAGAAATACCATTCATGAAGAAATCTGCAGTCGCATATGATCATCCTTTAGGCTCCTCCGTTTGGAGTCATTTTCGTCCTCTTTTTTATGGAAATCTTGAGTATTGCTTCTGAAAGGTAAGAAATGCCATTTATGAAGAAATCTGCAGTCGCACTTGAAAATCCTTTAGGCTTCTCCAGCTAGAAACATTTTCGTTCTCTTCTTTGTGAGTAACTTGCGTATTGCTTTTGAAACATAACAAATGCCATTCATGCAGAAATCTGCAGTCGCACTTGATCAACCTTTAGGCTCCTCCAGCTGGTGACATTTTCGTACTATTGTTTATGGGAAACTTGGGTATTGCTTCTGAAAGATAACAAATGCCATTCATGAAGAAATCTGCAGTCATACTTGTTTATCCTAAAGAGTCCTACGGCTAGCGACATTTTCATATTCTTCTTTATGGAAATCTTGAGTATTGCTTCTGAAAGGTAAGAAGTGCCATTCATGAAGAAATCTGCAGTCGCACTTGATCAAACTTTAGGCTCCTCCAGCTTGAGACATTTTCGTACTCTTGTTTATGGGAAACTTGGGTATTGCTTTTGAAAGGTAAAATTTGCCATTCACGCAGTAATATGCAGTCGCACTTGATCATCCTTTAGGCTCCTTCAGCTGGAGACATTTTCGTACACTTTTTGATGGGAAACTTGGGTATTGCTTCTGAAAGGTAAGAAATACCATTCACGCAGTAATCTGCAGTCGAACTTGATGAGCCTTTAGGCTTCTGTAGCTGGAGACATTTTCGTACTCTTCTTTATGGGAATCTTGAGTATTGCTTCTGAAAGGTAAGAAATGCCATTGATGAAGAAAATTGCAGTCATACTTGTTGATCCTAAAGCGTCCTACGGCTAGAGACATTTTCGTACTCTTGTTTATGGGAAACTTGGGTATTGCTTCTGAAATGTAAGAAATGCCATTCACGAAGTAATCTGCAGTCCCACTTGATCATCCTTTAGGCTCCTCCAGCTGGAGATAGTTTCGTACTCTTCTTTATCGGAACCTTGAGTATTGCTTCTGAAACATAACATATGCCATTCATGAAAAAATCTGTAGTCATACTTGTTGATCCTAAAGAGACCTACGGCTAGAGACATTTTCGTATTCTTCTTTCTGGGAAACTTGAGTGTTGCTTCTGAAACATAACAAATGCCATTCATGATGAAATCTGCAGTCGCACTTGATCATCGTTTAGGCTCCTCCAGCTGGAGATAGTTTCGTACTCTTCTTTATCGGAACCTTGAGTATTGCTTCTGAAACATAACATATGCCATTCATGAAAAAATCTGTAGTCATACTTGTTGATCCTAAAGAGACCTACGGCTAGAGACATTTTCGTATTCTTCTTTCTGGGAAAATTGAGTATTGCTTCTGAAAGGTAAGAAATGCCATTCATGCAGAAATCTGCAGTCGCACTTGATCATCCTTTAGGCTCCTCCGGCTGGATACATTTTCGTACTCTTCTTTCTGGGAAACTTGAGTATTGCTTCTGAAACATAACAAATGCCATTCATGCAGAAATCTGCAGTCGCACTTGATCATCCTCTAGGCTCCTCCAGCTGGAGATATTTTCGTACTCTTCTTTATGGGAAACTTGGGCATTAATTCTAAAGGGTAAGAAATGCCATTCATGAAGAAATCTGCATTCATACTTGTTGATCCTAAAGAGTCCTACGGCCAGAGACATTTTTGTACTCTTGTTTATGGGAATCTTGGGTATTGCTTCTGAAAGGTAAGAAATGCCATTCATGAAGAAATCTGCAGTCGCACTTGATCATCCATTAGGCTTCTCCAGCTAGAGACATTTTCGTACTCTTCTTTATGGGAAACTTGGGCATTAATTCTGAAAGGTAAGAAATGCCATTCATGAAGAAATCTATAGTCGCACTTGATCAACCTTTAGGCTCCTCCAGCTGGAGACATTTTCGTACTCCTGTTTATGGGAAACTTGGGTATTGCTTCTGAAAGATAACTAATGCCATTCATGAAGAAATCTGCAGTCGCACTTCGTGAGCCTTTAGGCTCGTCCAGCTGGAGACATTTTCGTAGTCTTGTTTATGGGAAACTTGGGTATTGCTTCTGAAATGTAAGAAATGCCATTCATGAAGAAATCTGCAGTCGCACTTGATCAACTTTAGGCTTCTCCAGCTGGAGACATTTTAATAATCTTCTTTATGGGAATCTTGAGTATTGCTTCTGAAAGGTAAGAAATGCCATTCATGAAGAAATTTGCAGTCGCACTTGATCATACTTTAGGCTTCTGCAGCTGGAGACATTTTCGTACTCTTTTTTATGGGAATCTTGAGTATTGCTTCTGAAAGGTAAGAAATGCCATTCATGAAGAAATCTGCAGTCACACTTGTTCATCCTTTATGCTCCTTCGGCTGGAGAAATTTTCGTACTCTCCTTGATGGGAATCTTGGGTATTTCTTTTGAAAGGTAAGAAATGCCATTCATGAAGAAATCTGCAGTCACACTTGTTCATCCTTTATGCTCCTTCGGCTGGAGAAATTTTCGTACTCTTCTTTATGGGAATCTTGAGTACTGCTTCTGAAAGACAACAAATGGCATTCATGAAGAAATCTGCAGTCGCATATGATCATCCTTTAGGCTCCTCCGTTTGGAGTCATTTTCGTCCTCTTTTTTATGGGAATCTTGAGTATTGCTTCTGAATGATAAGAAATACCATTCATGAAGGAATCTGCAGTTACACTTGATCATCCTTTAGGTTCCTCCGGTTGGAGACATTTTCGTACTCTTGTTTATGGGAAACATGCGTATTGCTTCAGACAGGTAAGAAATGCCATTCATGAAGAAATCTGCAGTTACACTTGATCAGCCTTTAGGCTCCTCCAGCTGGAGACATTTTCTTACTCTTCTTTATGGGAAACTTATATATTAATTCTGAAAGATAAGAAATGCCATTCTTGAGAAATCTGCAGACACATTTAATCTTCTTTTAGGCTCCTCCGGCTGGATACATTTTCATACTCTTCTTTATGGAAAACTTGGGCATTGCTTCAGAAAGATAAGAAATGCCAGTCATGAAGAAATCTGCAGTCCCACTTGATCATCCTTTAGGCTTCTCCAGCTGGAGACATTTTCATACTCTTTTTTATGGGAACCTTGAGTATTGCTTCTGAAATGTAAGAAATGCCATTCATGAAGAAATTTGCAGTCATACTTGTTCATCCTAAAGAGTCCTACGGCTAGAGACATTTTCCTACTCTTCTTTATGGGAAAATTTAGTATTGATTCTGAAAGGTAAGAAATGCCATTCATGAAGGAATCTGCAGTTACACCTGATCAGCCTTTAGGCTCCTCCGGATGGAGACATTTTCGTACTCTTGTTTATGGGAAACTTGCGTATTGCTTCAGAAAGGTAGGAAATGCCAATCCTGAAGAAATCTGCAGTCATACTTGTTCAACCTAAAGTGTCCTACGACTAGAGAGTGTGTCGTACTCATCTTCATGGGAATCTTGAGTATTGCTTCTGAAAGTTAAGAAATGCCATTCATGAAGAAATCTGCAGTCACACTTGTTCATCCTTTAGGCTCCTCCCGTTGGAGACATTTTCATACTCTTTTTTATGGGAACCTTGAGTATTGCTTCTGAAATGTAAGAAATGCCATTCATGAAGAAATTTGCAGTCATACTTGTTCATCCTAAAGAGTCCTACGGCTAGAGACATTTTCCTACTCTTCTTTATGGGAAAATTAAGTATTGATTCTGAAAGGTAAGAAATGCCATTCATGAAGTAATCTGCAGTCGCACTTGATCAACCTTTAGGCTCCTCCAGCTGGAGACGTTTTCGTACTCTTGTTTATGGGAATCTTGGGTATTGCTTCTGAAAGATAGCAAATGACATTCATGAAGAAACCTGCAGTCGCACTTGATCAACCTTTAGGCTCCTCCGGCTGGATACATTTTCGTACTCTTCTTTCTGGGAAACTTGAGTATTGCTTCTGAAACATAACAAATGCCATTCATGCAGAAATCTGCAGTCGCACTTGATCATCCTCTAGGCTCCTCCAGCTGGAGATAGTTTCGTACTCTTCTTTATGGGAAACTTGGGCATTAATTCTGAAAGATAAGAAATGCCATTCTTGAGAAATCTGCAGTCACATTTAATCTTCTTTTAGGCTCCTCCGTCTGGATACATTTCATTACTCTTCTTTATGGGAAACTTATGTATTAATTCTGAAACATAACAAATGCCATTCATGCAGAAATCTGCAGTCGCACTTGATCAACCTTTAGGCTCCTCCGGCTGGATACATTTTCGTACTCTTCTTTATGGGAAACTTCAGTATTGATTCTGAAAGGTAAGAAATGCCATTCATGCAGAAATCTGCAGTCGCACTTGATCATCCTCTAGGCTCCTCCAGCTGGAGATAGTTTCGTACTCTTCTTTATGGGAAACTTGGGCATTAATTCTGAAAGATAAGAAATGCCATTCTTGAGAAATCTGCAGTCGCATTTGATCAACCTTTAGGCTCCTCCAGCTGGAGACATTTTCTTACTCTTCTTTATGGGAAACTTATATATTGCTTCTGAAAGGTAAGAAATGCCATTCATGAAGAAATCTGCAGTCATACTTCTTCATCCTAATGTGTCCTACAACTAGATAATTTTTCGTACTCTTCTTTATGGGTATCTTGAGTATTGCTCCTGAAACATAACAAATGCCATTCATGCAGAAATCTGCAGTCGCACTTGATCATCCTTTAGGCTTCTCCAGCTGGAGACATTTTCGTACTCTTCTTTATGGGAAACTTATATATTAATTCTGAAAGATAAGAAATGCCATTCTTGAGAAATCTGCAGTCACATTTAATCTTCTTTTAGGCTCCTCCGTCTGGATACATTTTCTTACTCTTCTTTATGGGAAACTTATGTATTAATTCTGAAACATAACAAATGCCATTCATGCAGAAATCTGCAGTCGCACTTGATCAACCTTTAGGCTCGTCCAGCTGGAGACATTTTCGTACTCTTATTTATGGGAAACTTGGGTATTGCTTCTGAAAGATAACAAATGCCATTCATGAAGAAATCTGCAGTCATACTTGTTTATCCTAAAGAGTCCTACGGCTAGAGACATTTTTTTATTCTTCTTTATGGTAATCTTCAGTATTGCTTCTGAAAGGTAAGAAATGCCATTCATGAAAAAATTTGCAGTCGCACTTGATCATCCTTTAGGCTCCTCCGGCTGGATACATTTTCGTACTCTTCTTTCTGGGAAACTTGATTATTGCTTCTGAAACATAATAAATGCCATTCATGCAGAAATCTGCAGTCGCACTTGATCAACCTTTAGGCTCCTCCGGCTGGATACATTTTCGTACTCTTCCTTCTGGGAAACTTGAGTATTGCTTCTGAAACATAACAAATGCCATTCATGCAGAAATCTGCAGTCGCACTTGATCATCCTCTAGGCTCCTCCAGCTGGAGATAGTTTCGTACTCTTCTTATGGGAAACTTGGGCATTAATTCTGAAAGATAAGAAATGCCATTCTTGAGAAATCTGCAGTCACATTTAATCTTCTTTTAGGCTCCTCCGTCTGGATACATTTCATTACTCTTCTTTATGGGAAACTTATGTATTAATTCTGAAACATAACAAATGCCATTCATGCAGAAATCTGCAGTCGCACTTGATCAACCTTTAGGCTCCTCCGGCTGGATACATTTTCGTACTCTTCTTTATGGGAAACTTCAGTATTGATTCTGAAAGGTAAGAAATGCCATTCATGCAGAAATCTGCAGTCGCACTTGATCATCCTCTAGGCTCCTCTCAGCTGGAGATATTTCGTACTCTTCTTTATGGGAACCTTTGGATATTTCTTCTGAAAGGTAAGAAATGCCATTCATGAAGAAATCTGCAGGTCGCACATGAATCATCCTTTAGGCTCCTCTGCTTGGATACAGTTTCGTACTTCTTCTTTATGGGCAATAAGATGATTCTGAAAGGTAAGAATGCCATTCATGAAGGTAATCTGCAGTCGCACTGGATCAACCTTTAGGCTCATCCAGCTCAGAACATTTCTTACTCTTCGTATGGAAATTATATATAAATTCTGGAAAGATAAGAAATGCCATTCTGAGAAATCTGCAGTCTCTATGTCTCTCCGCCCTCTTTTTTTAAGTATGATCTCCATCCGAGCCACATTTTCGTTACATCTTCTTTAGTGGAGAATCTTGTATTATGAACTTCTGAACATAACAAATGCCATTCATGCAGAAATCTGCAGTCGCACTTGATCAACCTTTAGGCTCGTCCAGCTGGAGACATTTTCGTACTCTTATTTATGGGAAACTTGGGTATTGCTTCTGAAAGATAACAAATGCCATTCATGAAGAAATCTGCAGTCATACTTGTTTATCCTAAAGAGTCCTACGGCTAGAGACATTTTTTTATTCTTCTTTATGGTAATCTTCAGTATTGCTTCTGAAAGGTAAGAAATGCCATTCATGAAGAAATCTGCATTCATACTTGTTGATCCTAAAGAGTCCTACGGCTAGAGACATTTTTGTATTCTTCTTTATGGTAATCTTCAGTATTGCTTCTGAAAGGTAAGGAATGCCATTCATGAAAAAATTTGCAGTCGCATTTGATCAACCTTTAGACTCCTCCAGCTGGAGACATTTTCTTACTCTTCTTTATGGGAAACTTATATATTAATTCTGAAAGATAAGAAATGCCATTCTTGAGAAATCTGCAGACACATTTAATCTTCTTTTAGGCTCCTCCGGCTGGATACATTTTCATACTCTTCTTTATGGAAAACTTGGGCATTGCTTCTGAAAGATAAGAAATGCCAGTCATGAAGAAATCTGCAGTCCCACTTGATCATCCTTTAGGTTTCTCCAGCTGGAGACATTTTCATACTTTTTTATGGGAACCTTGAGTATTGCTTCTGAAAAGTAAGAAATGCCATTCATGAAGAAATTTGCAGTCATACTTGTTCATCCTAAAGAGTCCTACGGCTAGAGACATTTTCCTACTCTTCTTTATGGGAAAATTAAGTATTGATTCTGAAAGGTAAGAAATGCCATTCATGAAGGAATCTGCAGTTACACCTGATCAGCCTTTAGGCTCCTCCGGATGGAGACATTTTCGTACTCTTGTTTATGGGAAACTTGCGTATTGCTTCAGAAAGGTAGGAAATGCCAATCCTGAAGAAATCTGCAGTCATACTTGTTCAACCTAAAGTGTCCTACGAGTAGAGAGTGTGTCGTACTCATCTTCATGGGAATCTTGAGTATTGCTTCTGAAAGTTAAGAAATGTCATTCATGAAGAAATCTGCAGTCACACTTGATCATCCTTTAGGCTCCTCCCGTTGGAGACATTTTCATACTCTTTTTTTATGGGAACCTTGAGTATTGCTTCTGAAATGTAAGAAATGCCATTCATGAAGTAATTTGCAGTCATACTTGTTCATCCTAAAGAGTCCTACGGCTAGAGACATTTTCCTACTCTTCTTTATGGGAAAATTAAGTATTGATTCTGAAAGGTAAGAAATGCCATTCATGAAGAAATCTGCAGTCACACTTGATCAGCCTTTAGGCTCCTCCCGGTGGAGACATTTTCATACTCTTTTTTATGGGAACCTTGAGTATTGCTTCTGAAAATGTAAGAAATGCCATTCATGAAGAAATTTGCAGTCATACTTGTTCATCCTAAAGAGTCCTACGGCTAGAGACATTTTCCTACTCTTCTTTATGGGAAAATTAAGTATTGATTCTGAAAGGTAAGAAATGCCATTCATGAAGTAATCTGCAGTCGCACTTGATCAACCTTTAGGCTCCTCCAGCTGGAGACATTTTCGTACTCTTGTTTATGGAAAACTTGGGTATTGCTTCTGAAAGATAAGAAATGCCAGTCATGAAG
>JACCIC010000463.1:0-19020 GCA_018907035.1 Sycobia sp. Sy_11
TCAGGATTTTTATAGTTATTAATCTTACTTCTACAACGCGATGTAAAAATATGTAAAATGATTTTTGTCCCGTTTTCAATTGCTATAATGTATACATGATAGTCTAATGTGAAAATTAGAAAATTTCCAGAGATATTCATACTAGACTTTTAGGAACACCAATAAAATTTTAAACCTTCGGAAATATGAAATTGCAGGTAACAATTAAAAGCATGTGTATCTCTTTTTTATTCTTTCGAACAGGGACTTGGTAATATTTTTTAATTAGACGCATTCAAATGAAACTTATTCATAGAAAAATCGAATTACTACTCTGCTATATCATAACATTTATAACGACAATCTGAAAATATGTTCATCCCAATTTTATTTCCTTAATATCAATTTTATATAAAATCTAGAAATCGATGTTACGATATTTTTATAAGTAGTTTTTGGAAATGAAATACGATCTCATAATTTTAGAAAATTCAGAATTCTTCAAATATAAAAACACAAGATTATTTCCTTCACACCCTCTTAAAAGTTGATAAAATCTTGAAATAGATCTATAGTTATCTCATAGACATCCTTCATAAATATGAATAAAATTTGTAGTTACAAAATAAAACGGAAACATATGTACATTGATCCAGAATATGTAAATATATTTTTACTCCCTTGATGGACGATTAAAGTAAAGTCCATACATTGATTTTTAGATATTAATATATATATAATAAAACAAAATTTTTTAGTCCTCCAATTTTTCTATAGTTATTTTTTGTTGTAGAAGATTTACGTTTGCATTCAAAATAGGCTTGAACTTTGGTAATCGTTCCTTCATTTGAGCCAAACCTCTTTCTTTGAAATATTCCTTTGAGGTTCACAAATACACAGTAGTTACTATACGGAATTAGCTAAGTCTATAGAGTACTGAGCAATTGAAAGACCTATATTTGTTCAATTTCATTATTATTTTCATGGATTTGCAATAGATTATATTATCCTAATAAAGGAAGGCAGCACGTTTGATTGCATTCAAGGCTGTTTTATATTTATTTCTTCACTCGACTCATCCAATTACGCCATATAATATTCACTGTTGATGATTTTGCTCTTCTCAAGGTAATCGATGAACATAATTTCATGTGCAGTCAAAAATACAGAGACCACGACCTTGCCAGTTGACTTTTTAATTTTTTTTATCGCTGTGGATGGCTTTGACCAGCTGCTATTCACCCACAGCTTTCAACATAGCATTCTCAGATATATAAATAATCCCTTTAAAAGTTATTAAAATGTTTATTTTATTTAAAAATTTTAATTTCATAAATTTATTACGAGCACTGTACAAATTTAATTCCTCTTTCTATATAAATAATTTTTACATTCTTCGAGAACGAGTAATTAATTATATTGATTAATCTTTCATATTTTTTTCTGATTTTGTCTAACATAATCAACTTTTCTTTTATAGTTTATTACGATGCAAGATTATTGGCTTCCCAATTTAGATTGCTATCCACCTTTTTGCTTCGATGAAAGTAATCCAATTCGTTCACCCAAAGTAGCTGACTATCCTGCAACCAATTTATGAAAGTATTATGGCCGTATCCCAGATGATAATGTTGATGCACAAACCAGGTAATAATAATTTCCTTATCAAGGAATTTATTTTTTATTTAATTTGAAGATGTATGATAAATAATTGAAAACATATTGAGACAGAAATATTCTTTTTATTAATTTTTGTAATTTAAGTGCGTTATAAGCATAGATATGTAAATTAGATTATGTTAAAAATTTCTCATTCACCTGAAGAGATTTATGAATTTAATCGTTGTAAAATGTTAAAGCCACGTGACTTGAGATACACTTTTTAACAGAAATATATAAAGACTGTAAGACCGATAAAATAGTTACTAACTTTAATCTAAAAGAAATTGTTTTTCAGTAATTCATATCGTAAATCATTCCAAGACAATACCTATAGATCATATTTAACGCATTTTATGAAAATCGTACAGGGCACATTTTTTTGAAATGTATAAAAACCATTCAGAAGAATATTTTTGTTACACCTAAATAATATAGACAGAAAATAGGTTACTTTCTATATGTTAACCATAGTATTTACTCTTACTGTCTTTTCATACATCTGAAATATGTCATTTAGTACTTTCTTACATATTTTATTTCTATAACTTTTGTATATCCTGGTACATATATTAGGTCTAAATTTGTGTATAGAGCTGGCAGAAAAGTGAATTGATCTATTTTAAATAACTTAATAAGAAAGAGACCGCCTAATTTATATTTTTTTTAATGTGTGGGTTCGGAATACGTGTAATAATTATATTATAATAGAAACGAATTAAACAAACTGAAACATGCGTGTAGTACATAATGAAAACATCTATCTTTTAGATACTGGTTGGAGCATGGCACTCCCGGTGGCAAGATCGTGATTGGAATCCCCGCCTTTGCCCCGTTACTTGGAAGTTGACGTCCGATAGTGAGGTGGCCGGTGTTCCGCCGGTGACCGCGGATGGTCCTGGAGCAGAAGGTCCACACACAGCAATACCTGGTCTTCTTTCATACGCTGAGGTTTTGCTCGCGATTAACGGAGCATGCGCTTGGCCGCCTCAGGCGCGTGAACGATCCTTCGAAAAAGTACGGATCGTACGCTTTCCAAGCATACAACGCCACACCGGCGCAGAGGGTATTTGGGTGGGATTCGAGGATCCCGATACTGCCGGGAACAAGGCTTTGTATGCTAAAGCCAAGGGACTCGGCGGTGTTGCCATCTAACGACTTGTCGCTTGACGATTATACCGCGGCGTTGCAATGGCGACAAGTTCCCAATTGTTAAGGGTGCCAAATTCAAGTTGTAAATGAGAGAAGATCGTATACGGAGTAATGAAGAAAGAAGATTCTAATTAATTTTTTCACTTACTTAATTATACTCAACAAAGATTTTATGAATTAAGAGTATAAGTAAGTTTTATTGTAAATAAAATGTGATTTGATATAAAATGTTTAAATCATTTCGTATATCTGTGGACTTTTCATCGTCCTTTATTGATGGTATATCGGGATTTATATATTGTATTCGAAGAGTAAGCTTTTTAATTGACTTTTTTAGAGATTCACAAAGTTTAGAGATTTATGATAAAAAAATTTCTGATCCTTCAATAAATAAAGTGAATGATATCTTTTTAAGCTTGGTGAATATAAATTCGAGATTCCTCTTATAGTTCATGCAATTAAGCGTTTCGCTATAATATTGTAATTATTTTTGCAGCCATGGTTAAACTTCTAAAGTAATGGAATTAAATATAAAGCCTTCAATTTGTATTTAATGATTGAAATTATATATAGAAATCATAGATCTCATTTATTGGTAAAAATTTTTTATGTAGTCGTGTAAATAAAATATTGAACTAAAAATTTGATCTATCTATAAAGATTGTTTTATAAGTAAACAAAACATTTCATCTCTTCTGAATGATTATAAATATAAATATTCCATATACTAATATAATGTATGCCAATTTATATAACTTATTTTTTCTACAATAAGCAGGAATTATTAACTATAATTTGAGAATTTAATGACCTATTTAAATTTATTTTAAATCATGTATTAAAGCAATAATAGAAAGTACGTACAAAATTCAAATTTACTAATCGTAGAATCTCATCGAAGCCGATGGATAATCTTACATAAAATTGACTTCCCTACATTCCTACCATAACGAATGTATTGTACAGCAACATTCTCAAATTTAAGCTTAACGGATCCATTGGTTTCATTGAAATTCTACGGTTAGTAAATTAGAATTTCGTAAATACTTCCTATTATAGTTTCAAAGCATGTAGGTTGAAATAAATCTTATACCTCTCAAATTATAGGTAACAATCTACCTATTGTAGAAAAGATAAGTTTTATAAATAAAATTTATAAAAATATCTTTTAATGCTTTCTTTATTTTCGAATTGAAAGGTGGTGCGTCCCTGAGTCGATGCGACCAACTTTGGATATTATACGTTTTCTGCCTCGTGATATAAATCATATATAGTAAATGGCTTGCTTTTAAAACAAATATAAGTTATAAAAAATATCTTATGGGTGTCCAGAATAAGCAAGAAAGGGATGTGGATGAATAAATTGGATAAAAGTTTTAAAAACTAATTCAACGATTATTTTCATGTGGTTTCTGATATCTCCATGAATGTGTATGAAAATGAAGTAGTAGCGCTTGATCGGTTGACGTGAGTAAGTGGGACGAATAACTGCTACTGTACTAAAACTCATTGCACTTAAAACTAAAACTATTCTTTTAATCGAAAACGATATTAGGCAAGGTTTAAAGATAATCAAATTAGCATTCATTATACAACATCATTCCTTCCTGTTAAAGACAATTACTTCATGTGGTAATTATTAAATTATTTAATTATCGAATTAAATTATTTAATTTAATCAAAAGCTTAACAATTCTTTACAGTCACGATTTATTTGAAATTTTATGCAAATGCTTTGCTAATATCCTACTTCTTTCTCAATTTTGCTGCTAGTATTTAAATGCTATAAATTTAAGTGCGCCTATGTAACTCATTACTATTTTTCCTCTTTTATCTCTGAAGGCAATACATATAGCACATCTAGCTCTAACAACTTCAAATAATGCGCAGAAGATATATGAATCTTATTATACTTGTTAGTTTTGGGTGCCTTTAATGATATTATACATAATGATGATATTAAAAATTTGATTTTAATTAAATGAATTTATATTTAAAGAGTCTAGCAAAAAAGGACATAGGTTCAGACTAGCTCATTTGTACGTACCGAACATAATTATTTACTTGCATGATGGTAGTAACATGATTTAGTACTTTCTAATTTCGTGTCAATCCATATAAATAACTCTATTTTGATTAGTCAAGTCTAATGAAATCTTAAACATCTTGTACAGAAAAAGTTCGATATTAATATAAATAGAGTAAGCACTAATTCTAAGTTATCGAATCAGATTACATTGACCGTAATTTGACTTAATAGCAGTTACCAAACAAGTTTTGATGTTTAATGTTCAAATAACCAGTGATTCAGCCTATGCAAATTCTGACTTTTGTAGACTTATACAATTTGTAGACTTATATAAATCGAGAAAACAAGGAGATAATATGTGCTTTTATGCACGGGTCCAATTGATTGTAATTATTTTAACTCACTTAGTCCATGAATTTACGAAATCTCCAGAGTAGTAATTTCAGACAAGCACTACCAAATAAATGTGTTCGATTGGTATGCAGAAACTTGCACTGTCAGGAACACATTCGAATGTCTTAATCGAGGTGAATTAACCTAATTATCTATCGCACTTATTTGATTAAGTATTTACTTATATACCTAAATATGTAGTTCATAAATAACCTTAAGCTTCAAATAATCTTTGTATCTGCAGAGCTGAGGCACTGTACTAATCCTTTAAATTTAACTCATTCCATCTCATCAACTTTATTTCTTTCATATCTATCAATCTTAATCATATCCTTCATTTTGACAACCAACTTAGAGATCTGTTGGTTGAAAAATATAAAAGTTACTGATTGGATATGGATTATGAGTTAGTCATGGTTAGAGCTTTCTTCACGATGCAACGGTATAAATTTTGATAGCTGTGATTGTGCGCTTTCAGATTTTAGTAATTCTTTCATTCAGGAGTCAATTTAACATTCTTAATCTCATGTAGAATTCAGGTAATTTTGAAATTAGTTGAGTCTTTATAGTCTAGAATAAAACAGGCTATTTTACATAGATACCTGCCTCCTTTATTTTTTTCAAATACCATAAAGCGTTTATCTAAATAGTGTTAAAAACACATGATACATCGATCAGGATGAGTATTCTGCCTTAAAAAGTATTAGTATTAATAGAGGCCTGAAATCATATTGGGAAAATCTAAACCATACTCGTTCGGAGTCTCGTCCGAACCTTTGAACGAGTAAGACGTGTTTACGCGCTCTTGTAGCAATACAGTTTAAATTATTTCTAGTGTTACGCACGAGTGTTTACAAGAATCAGTGAGTAATAAAAACATAAATTATTTTGCAAAATAAAGTGTCCGAGAGAAGCAAGTGCCTCTGCTTGCAGGCGCACTAGCATCATAACTCTCAAACATGTCACTCAACCCTCCAAGTTCTGCAACCGCACCGTCTACAAATAACAATGCTACTTCTAAAGGAACATACGCTCAGATCAGTCAACATATACAAGTGCCAACTAAAGAACAAGCCATTATATTAGATGCAATAGAGGGAATTTCTGTACACGATTATGCCAGAGCACTGGGTAAAATTATTGCTCCAATCGATATAAGATACATTTCTAGAATCTCACACGGTAGAGTTTGTATATATTTAAGCAAAAGAGAAATCGCAGAGCGACTTACAGAAGACCGAACCAAAATAAACATTGGCCCCCACATACTTGAGGTGAGACCATTAATATCGAAAGCGAAACGTATAATCCTTTCAAACGTTTGTCCGATAATAGATAATGAAACAATCTTAACGGAACTTGCAAAAGTAAATATAATTCCAACATCAAGATTAACGTACATTAGAGCAGGTATAAACGACACTGGTTTTGCACATCTCTTAAGCTTTAGAAGGCAGATGTATATTAAATTAGAAGATTATCCTCAACTTCCTCCGGTGCTCCCTATAACAATAGAAAACACAACATATTACATCTATTTATCAGCTGAAAAAGTAACTTGTTTCTCTTGCAATGAAGAGGGACACACATCTAAACACTGCAAAAATCTTGAAATACAAACACAAAGCCAGATAATTTCGCATAATCAGAAGCTGTCCTCTACAGCAGAGTCAACGGAAGTAAAAAATGTTCTTACAGAAAACAATTTTAAAACCGTTCCTTTAACTTCTGAAATTGACGACGTACATCAACTAGATCTAAAACTCATGCCAGCTCCTTCAAATAATAAAAAGCGCCTTCTTTCTACGACAGCATCCACTAGTAGCTCAAAGGGAAACAATGCGCATACGCAAATAGAAATCAAACAAAAAAAAAACACCAAAAAACAAAAAATTACGCAAACTCGAGAAACATCTCTCGAAGAAATAAAAACATTATTAATTCCAGCCGAAACTTATATTAATGTTGAATCTGAAAATCTTCCTTTAGATTTTTCACAGCTCTGCAATTTCCTTTTCACTACGCACGGCAAACCAAAAGCTGAAGAGATTGCAAAAGATTTTACCGATGACTTAACTGGACTGACTTATATGCTTACACAAGTGCAACAAAAAATAACATCTAACAATTTAAAAAATCGAATAAAAAGAATTCTGCAACGCATTAAAAATGAAGACTCAGAAGAAACATCAAGCTGTGGTTCAAATTCTACTGATAAAGGAGATTTTTCGAATGAAAACTATCAATAAAAAGCAAAATTGATCAATTTCATTAATTTATACTTCTAAAATGTATTGCACGAAATTACAAACATCATCAAACCTAAACCTCTTGCTTTGGAATTGCAGAAGCATTAAACAGAGAACTATAGAAATACAAAATATTAGTAATAAAGTCGACATTATTATTTGCACGGAATCATGGTTATCTGCAGAAGAAAACTTTCGACTGCCTGGTTTTCTATCATACAGGAAGGACAGAATCAATGGTAGAGGAGGTGGTATCCTTTTATTACTACGGAACAACATAGCTTTCTCAGAAATTGGAGACATCAAGGTGCCCGATTCAAGCGTAGAAATGTGCGGTATACACATTTCAAATACTAATCCTCCGATTAATATTATCACATGTTATAGGTCTCCAGGTTTCAATTTATCACAGACACAATGGAATTCAATAATAATGAATACTATTAATAAAAGTAACTGTATACTTATTGGAGATTTTAATGCTCATAATACATCGTGGAATTGTTGCCGTACAGATTTAAATGGTCTTAGATTTGAAAACGCAATCGAAAATCGCAATTTGTTTGTACACAACACAAACACGTACACTTACGTAGATACCTATCGTGGCATTAAATCAAATTTAGACTTAGTTATTTCAACTGTAGATATAGCCGATAAAATCAGCATTCATGTTCAAGACGAAACCTGGGGATCTGACCATTTTCCTGTATTCTTTAATGTAAATGTCGAGAAATATTGTTACTTAAAAAAATCTTTTAATTTAAAATCTAAACGAACGAATTGGAATAACTTCTTAGTTAGTCTTGAAAATAATGTCACTGAATTCTATAATAGTGACTATACACAATTATCTCCTGTTGAAAAGTACAATTTTTTTGTTAAAAAAATCACAGAAACAATAAAAAAATTCACTCCGAATAAGCAAAAAAACAACAATTCTAAAATATACAAAAATCCCACGCCGTGGTGGGATGACGAATGTAATAAAATAAAAAGACAACGCACCGCTGCTTACAAAAAATGGGATTTTAATAAAAACATGGAAAATTTAATTGGTTACAAGCGAGCTTGCGCTATTGCTAAAAAACTTTTTAAACATAAAAAAAAGACTTATTTTAAAAAATTTGCTGAAAGCCTTAATTCTAGATCTGATCCAACTTTTATTTGGAATAAATGCAAAGTATTAAAAAATGCCCATGTAAAAGCTCAAGTAAAATCTACCACAGAAAACCTACAATATAATAGCAAAGTCCAAGAAACGATAAACAAAATAAGTTCTCCATGGGTAGAAACAAACCCTTTTACTGTTCCAAATTGTAAAATAAATGTGTTCTTCGACAAACTATTCAGTATTTCAGAGTTCAATATAGCATTAGAAAATAAAAGGAGTAAATCTGCTCCAGGGTTAGACGGAATTGATTTCGAAATAATAAAAACGTTACCTATAAAATACAAATTAATATTACTCGACATATATAATGATATGTACACAATTAACGACTATCCTCCTTCCTGGAAAAAATCATTTGTTCATCTTATCTCCAAAAGCGACGGAGTCGGTCTCAGGCCAATAGCGCTAACATCAAGTCTGTGTAAACTATTCGAGAGTTTAATTAAAAATCGATTACAGTGGTGGGTCGAGCACAATGAAACTATCCCAAATTCACAATACGGATTTAGAAAAGGTAGATCAAGTGTAGATAACCTAGTAAATTTAAGGCTTAAAATTGAGGAAGCATTTGTTGAAAAACAGGAAGTGCTTAGTGCTTTTCTAGATATAGAAGCAGCGTTTGATAATGTAAATATTGATATATTATTAGATAGATTAGCAGATATAGGTTGTTCTGAAAAATTAGTCCAATTCGTTAAATTTTTAACTCATAAAAGACAAGTATACACTGACTACACAGGAAACGAGTACACATTTTCCTATAAGGGAGTTCCGCAAGGAGGGGTTCTCAGCCCCTTACTCTTCTTAATATACATTTCAAACATAACAAAGAACATTAAAAAACGTATATGTATTTCACAGTTCGCAGATGACGTTGCGCTTTATGTAAAATGTAAATCCGCCAACAAGGGAAAAAGATTACTTGAAAATGCTATAGAAACTATTTCTAAAAATTTGACTGATTTAGGCCTCAGCTTGTCTCCTACTAAAACTGTATTACTACACTTTAATAAGAAAGGAATAACACCTGGAAATATGCAGATAAAAATCGATAATTTCACTATAAAATCACAAAATTCAGCTCGTTTTCTCGGAATTATATTTGACTACAAATTAACATTTGATTCTCACATAGAGACTATTAAAAAGAAATGTATGAAAGCGCTATCGATTTTAAAATTTTTGTGTGGTACATGGTGGGGCTGTGATCCCTCAACACTCATTACACTATATAAAAGCTATGTTCGGTCAATCATTGAATATGGCTCGTTCGCCTATTACCCCAATAAGAAAAATTTACAAAACAAATTAGAAAAAATCCAAAATGTAGCTATCAGAACCGCTCTTGGCCTCCGGTCTAGTACTCCAACTAATATCCTAATAGCCGAATCCAAACTACTGCGTATAAAAGATAGAATAAAATACCTTGCAGAATGTCACTTAAGCAAAACATGGTCTACTTCAAGCTCCAATTCTATAAAAAACATTAATAGCTATTGGAACATATGCAAAAAAAATAACCGATGTAATAATATTTATTTTAAAGCATTGCTTATAAATCAATGCATAAGCTCAATAGTGAAACTTAACCCTAATATTTATTGCCAAAAATTTGTAAACATTTATAATTATGAATATAAAGCAATGACAACTCAAATAGATATTAATGTACAACTAGGAGAACAATTATTACAAGAAAACAATGCCAATCTAGCCTTAGAAAAATATTTATGTGACAAAGATGCATATAAAATATACACAGACGGAAGTAAAATAGCAACATCCCCACATGTCGGTTCAGCCTGTATATGTCCACAATTAAATATCTGCGTTCAAAAAAGCATATACAAAGAAGCCTCGGTATTTACAGCGGAATGCATCGCAATTAATGATGCTCTTGATATAGCCCTCGATAATCTTAACTATAATTTTTATATTCTGTCTGATTCAAAAAGTGTTCTCCAAAGCTTGCAATCCTTTAGGCCGAACAAAATAACAAATCCTTACATAATGAAAATAAAACAAAAGTTTGTCCAATTCAGAACTCTGTCAACAAAAACTTTGAAATTTTATTGGATCCCGTCGCACATAGGAATTATAGGGAATGAGGATATCGACTCAATTGCAAAAAGCGCCACACTTGCAGCTGTAACCGACATGAAAGCTATACCATACACAGACTTAAAAGAAATGTTTAAAAAAAGTGCAAGGTTTGAAACTGAAAAAGAAATTATTCAGCAAGCGAACAGTAAAGGAAAACTGTATTTTCAAATATTCTATAAGAATACTCGCAAACCGTGGTTTGTACATAAAAACTTGCGGCGCAAAATTTCTGTTACAATAAATAGAATGAGATCAAACCATTACAATCTTGCTGCGTCCTTGTCTCGCGTAAATATTTTAGACAATTCTCTATGCAAATGCGGTAGAGAAATAGAAGATTTGAATCACATAATATGGCAATGTCACTTATACTCAAAAAATAGAACAAAACTATTGGAAAATCTGCGCAAGATAAATATTGAATTTCCAATAAATATTGAAGCGCTAATTGCGAAGCCAAATATAAAAGCCTGTTCGAACATTCTAACCTTCTTAAACGCATGTGAAATCACAGTATAAAATTATATATAGCTACGATGTAAAGACTAAAAACATATCAATATCGAAAATCTATGTACATACTTACTGTGTAGCTTAAATAAGCCTGTAAAGGTTTCAATAAAGCTTAATAAAAAAAAAAAAAAAAAAAAAATAATATGACCCAGGCCATTTTACTCCAATCTTCGACTAAGTTTTGAATAATATAAAAATCCAGTTATCTATATAATCCGGCATTTCTGTGATTATATGCGGAGCTTTCCCAAGACTTCTAAGGACCAGAATTTTTGTCTGATATTCTGTTGGAAATTTCGACGATTTGACAATTCTGTAGGCTGAGTTTTAAACTCTTATACTTAAGACTAAGTGCTGCATTTTTTGTTGCTCAAAGACTTGGTTAAATGAAACTGACAAGGAAATTGATCATACAATAATGCGAAAATTATTCCTAAATTCTTACGAAAAACTTTTAATTCTATAAATTAGTCTTAACAAAAAATACTCAAGTTTTTAATGATCAATGGTTTTCCGTTAGAATTTTCCCAATTTTGAGTTAAAAACTCGTGGAAATCTAATCAGGAATCTTTCTGTCTGCTTTTAATGACCGATCAATACCCAAGAACTGACGATGATACTAAAGATTTTCGACTACGATGTCAACAGACACGTAACGCAGTTGGCCACGTATTCTTGGGTCATTAAAATACTGGACTCTTTGTCTATATCGGTAGACTCTATTGCTGGCAGTGTTCGTATTACTTGACAGCTCAAGACAGAACAATCATTCTACTGTTACGAGTCTAACGCTATT
The DNA here is from genome assembly GCA_018907035.1 of Sycobia sp. Sy_11. Lineage (NCBI taxonomy): Eukaryota > Metazoa > Arthropoda > Insecta > Hymenoptera > Epichrysomallidae > Sycobia > Sycobia sp. Sy_11. The sequence continues at coordinate 12,048 of JACCIC010000463.1, forward strand.
GTAAACTCAGCAGAGTTTTCTGTCGCCAAGAAGTCGATCTTTTCACCATTTATTTAATTTTGAACGTTCGAATTGCTAATTGTATAGATCGAAAAATTAACAGCAACTTTACACACGCACATACACGTAATACATCGTGGTGCTTTCTTTCTCTCTAAGGACATAGCCTCTATTCCCTCACTTATTTTGGCCGTAAATTTGATGCAAAATAGCGCGAATAATGTACTGTATTAGACTGAGATTGGAGCACGCGCGCCCACTTTCCGTACAATTTTCGCCATTATATATATACGTAATAGACGACAAAAACGACTCTACATAAACGTCCTATTTTAAGCGCACCTGTTGAGGCGTTGCGTTCATGTCTCGTCCAGTAACTCGTGTAAATGCGTCCTTAATGCGTCTAATTGCATTACACAGGCTTGGGTTTCAGTAGACGCAGAGAGAGAGAGAGAGAGAGAGAGAGAGAGAGAGAGAGAGAGGAGAGAGAGAGAGAGAGGTGCTGGGACGGGGGAATGGGACGAAGGAATAATGCATAATGGGAATTTTCTCGAGGACAGTAATTGGAGCATCCAGTCAACCGGCTGTCCGTCCCCGTCAGTGATTAACGTTTAATCCTAACGATCACCCGCGATTACATGCGCCTTGGAGCGTGCTCGCGCACATTGGAGAAACATATATTGTTTCTGTATATCCATATAATTCTAGAAAGTTTCGTTTTCATTCTCATCGAAAGCAAAGCTTCATGTGTGTGTGTGTGTGTGTGTGTGTGTGTGTGTGTGTGTGTGTGTGTGTGTGTGTGTGTGTGTAATACATATGGGAACGGTATCGTCTTGAGAAAAGGAAAGGAAAAAAAAAGACACCGGGGAGGAGAAAGAAACACTTTTCACGCGCGCGCACGCGCGCCCACCTAATATTAATTCATCCAGAGCGCGCCGCGGCCGAGTTGGTCGGAATATATTTTGATTCGCTTTCTCGGGCATTTCGCGGGTGCACCCATCTATATGTGTATATATAATTTATATACGCACGTGCGTGAGCCGTCGCGCGCAGTTTCTCTCGCGAGAGAGTTTTTGTTTCGAAAATTTTAAGCCTGCGCTGCAGCGAGCATATGTATGTACAAATATAAGAGAGGCGCCATATACTTGGTGCACTCTTGGAGAAGATAATATTATTGTTCGATGTACACAGGTATACGCCCAAATTGTAACGCCCTTAACTTCCGGTTCTCTATGTCCACATGTGACTTTTCAAAAGGGTCGAACTTTCTAAAAAAAAACACTCAGCTGTTTTTTTTAAAGGAGTTCAATGGGAGTGCATCGAATTAATTATAGATTGATCACATATATCAATATTTTATATGTCTACTGAGGTGAGCGATATACTGCAATGATAATTTTTAACATTTATTGACGACACATGGAAATCATTGTAATTACTTAGAGTTATGTTACTAAATTTTGTAAAACCTTATAATTATTATATGTTTATTAAAAATTTTTAATAAAAAATAAATATTTTTAAAATATTCAAAGATACCGAAAACTTTTTTCTGGAAAATCTTTCCTTTTAAAAGGTAAAGTTTTATTGATGCATAAAAAAAATAATTATACTACTAATTTATCCAAAATTCGAGAAAATCTCTTTTCAAAATTCAAAATAGATATTAACATTTTTCTATTCTTTACTTTATTTTTATATTTTAGTATCTTTATAACAATTTAGCATCATCATTGAACTAAGATTAGAAGGCATCATATAGAAGAAAAATAAAATAAAATAAATTGTCATGAAAAAGTGTCAAAATTTGAACATGTGGTTGTTTTATGGGTAATTCAAGCTATATAAAACGTTTAAGGGTTATTTATGAATTTTCAATTCTTATTATAATATAGTCGCAAGAAAGTACAGTAAACTTACAATTCTCTTTATAATTATAATAATAATTTTGAACGAAGATGAAGAGGAAAACGAGAGAGAGAGAGAGAGAGAGAGAGAGAGAGAGAGAGAGACTGGAAGAGGGAGACAGTGAACACGCCAGAAATGCAAAGGTTAAGTGTTAATTTTCTGTAATCATTGTGCGTTAAATTTATGACTTAGCTTTTAAAGTAGTATCTCGCCTTAATGATTCCTGGTAATCGGGATCCCTAAAATATTTCAACTCAAGAAATGAAGAATCGAACACAAACTTTTGGGCTCCTTATACATACTCCTTATATACTCCCCCCCCTCTCTCTCTCTCTCTCTCTCTCTCTCTCCCTCTCTCTCCTTCACTCCCAATTAACTTGTGGGTTTTCTTCTTCCCATGCCCTCGGCCCGATTACGTCGTGACTTTTTCGCGGGGATTTTTAATTAAATTGGAATGAACTATATACCGATGATACTTAAAACATTAAATATTTCACAAAAACTCCCCTTTAGCCCGTGGCTTCGTTGAAAAAATAAAACTTTTTTCTTGGGAAACAAAAAAAAATTTAGTCTATCTATTTTGCTGCATTTGCACAACCCTTCGTCACCCTCCTGTCCAATTTTTTCCTTACTGTTTTGATACATAATTATATATTGTATAATATGTCACAGTCTCACTGTTATTTACTGTTCCGTTATTTTTACCTTTTTATCCTATTAATTGTTTTATATAAATTATGACATTATAACGTGAGCAAAAAGTTTATAGAAACGTCTGACGGAATGTAAGTATGCACCGTAATAATAAATTATATAATATTAGTAGGAGGCATAATAGAATGCGAATAATGCTCATCCAAAAAGGAATATAGAAATGAGACAATCGTATGTAGCCGTTTTATATAAATATCCTTTTCCTATCATGGCAGCCAACCATCCACATTTCAACGGGTGATTACGGCCTTATGTAACGTGTATATATATATATATATATATATATATATATATATATATATATATATATATATATATATATATATTGTCTCAATTTACGAGCCATTTACGATGTTATAAGAACTGCAGAAAAGGCCTTTTCTTGAATCCTTCTTGTTTGGATAGTCCCATCGATGCTGGGGGCAAGCTCGAATAATGAATTCGTATATAGAAGGGTCTAGAAATCAGAGGTGTTATAGCGAACCTTCTTTTAACTTATGGATGTAAATAAAGTACGCGGACAAAGTATGCGCGATGATTTCCCGGATAATACATTTATTAAAAGAAAAGGAGGAAATAGAGCGCGTGGCGAGGGAACAAAAGAGCCTTTATGGCATTATATATTGCGCGAATACCAGACGCCCGCAACCGGCGCTCCCATATATCGAGCACGCGCGTGCACGCTGCCACGGAGACTTCGCAACGCTTGCATGCATATGGAGAAATTATATCCGTAACGCGCGTATATGTGTGGCTGTTACGATTTTTGTCGAACTTTATCCCACGTTTTTACCCAGTCGAAAACACCTCCCCCCTCCCTTCCCCCACTCTTCCCAGCTCCATAAACGATCGTTTCCGCTCGGCAATTACTTCGTTCGAATATACTTATACATATAGATATGTGTGTACACTTATCTCGGGAGGATGGAAAAAAAACAACATCAACAACAGACAAATGGAACATTGCGAAAAATCTCGACTAATTGACCGGTAATTTTGAGGCTAAGCTGCAATAACATGTATATACGCGTGTTTGGAAAGGGACGAGACAGACGGGAGGCTTTTATAGCCTTTTTTGGCCTTTTTCTTTCCTCTTCGCTGCGATCGCACATACGTCAAGTGTCCCCCGTTCATCGTCGATTTAATGCAATCTTAACATAAAGTCAATATAGAAGTAGTTAAAATCTGTAGCGTACTTTATTAGTAATATCAATGGATTTCATTATTTATTGATGCATTTCTATAATGTTTTGATATTGCCACATAGTTATTCGATGTCGAGATTAAAAAAAATTAATCAGAAATATCTTTTTAATTCATTGTTGGTCTTAAATTTCTTTGGTCTGTAGGAGTACACGACATTTTTTATAGATGGCGTTAAATGATGCATCACATTTGCATTCTTTCAAGCAGCTATATTTCTCTTTTCAAGGATATATTTCTTTATCAGGTTCCTATAATTAAATTCGACATACTCTCTTCGGTCAGGTGAATTTCTTTTTACTAAAAAGCTACAGTTTTAGTGTAAATAACTATTCTTGAATGTAAGGAAAAAACAGTTTTTAAAAAAACTTTCTTTAAAAGCGACCAGGTGATCCAATTCTTGCGATTTGGCGTGTATAGAATAAAATGAATTCGTTCCTTCAAATAGAAACTTAATGTAAATAATGAGAAATTTAGGCCTTTTTCTGTTCAAATCTGTTCTGCGTAAATTTCTGCTCAATTTTTTACCACGTACTATTTATATACTAAACAGAAAATCGAATTCATTGCCGAAGCCTCGGGGAAAGTTACAATAAGTCATTTTACCGAGAACCCCACCATAGCAAACTTAAACCTTACTTGCTTCGCACACTCGATCGGTCGGTTATTTAATTCGCAAGCGTTCATAATTTTGTTCCTATGATGGATGAATTTAGAGGTCAAGCCATTCGCTTTCCTTCGAGTTCTCACAGTCGAACCGCTTTGAATATTACACATGCATACCTATCCTAGAAGGGGAGAAAGAATCTCGACGAGATGGAGTCACACACGGTGCGCGCCCGCGCACGCATACACGCACTTTATACGGAGGGTATAGCTCAAGTATAGACCGACTATCCTGGAGTTCTTTTCTATGTTTTCAAAGCTTGTATATATTGATATATAATTTTATTATAATTTTTCATTGGTTTGTAGATACACGATTATATATATATATATATATATATATATATATATATATATATATATATATATAATTCGCTCATTTCTTCCTTTTGTACCTTATCGATGCACCTTGCGTATATAATACCCCCTCCCCGTCGTAACGCCTCCTTGCGCTTTTTTCGCACGAGAAATGACGGTCATTTCGACTTTTTAACACGCATAACAATTTCGGTTGCATGGATATTATATGTATTTAGATTCTGTCTTTTTTCCATGCTTTGAAACCTATAGTCTGGTGGACACCTTTTTATATAGACGCCGTGAGACTTAAACGGACGGTGGGAAAATTACGCGTGTGCGTTCTCTCTCTCTCTCTTTCTCTCTTTGTATACCTATCTCTGTAGTTTAACGAGTGTTTTTGTTTAAGCAGGACTGTTTCACTATAAACGCAGGCGTGCGTTTGAGACAGAGAGAGAGAGAGAGAGAGAGAGAGAGAGAGAGAGAGAGAGAGAGATGTTTTTGAATATTTTCTAGCAGCAATATCACGAATTGTACAAATATATAGGAATTCAGTGAATTAATTATAGCCAATAATTTACCAGTATGCATTACGGAAACAAGCAGTATTATTATAGCGCGGTTAATGCAGGTCTGGATTATGCTATATAAGTATCCAGGGCTATAAGACGGATGTATAATAATATTCGCAATTCATTGAAATATAGATATATCAATTTTTTAGAAAAGGAGAAAATGATCTTTATAATTAATAAATACGGATATATATATATATATATATATATAGATATATATAGAATATATATATATATATGTATACATAAACGTTTTAGTTGAAATTCATAAAATTTAGTTATATAATTATGAAGAACTTCTTATATTAAGAAATACAATCTAAATTTCTTGAGTTATTCAAAAATATTTATTACCTCATTTCTGCACTTTATTGATGGCCTCTAACTAATAATTTATTATTTTATTAGTTAAATGTTTATTTTATAATCATTTTCGTTTGTTTTTTGTGCATTACTTAATACGAAATTCTAAATTAAGCAAATAATCAGAATATTGAATGCATGAAAGTTCTATGTCAAGATCCTCGGCCTCCCTTACCATCCTCGCCTTGACACGGGCTCGGATCATCGTCGAGGAAACTTTAGTTTGCATTAAAATTATACGCTATAAATGTGGTTAAGTGAAAGGAAATTTTGTTGCATCTGTTTCGAGACGTATCTGTGCAAAGTTTGAAATGTTTGCACGATGATAAAAATCGAATTTTAACATCAAACGTATACGATACAAATGTATTTATATAAGCATAACCAGTTTCACCTGTATAAGAGAAGAAAATTTACTTATCCATCGCGTGCTATACACATATAATTTTCAAAAACCTCCTCCTTTTCCGTGTATATACCTACAGAGAAATTATACATATATACATATTTACATATATACATACATGTGTGTGTGTGTGTGTGTGTGTGTGTGGTGTGTGTGTGTGTGTGTGTGTGTGTGTGTGTGTGTGTGTGTGTGCGCGCGCGCGCGTGTGTGTATATGTATATATGTATAATCAATATGACAAGCTGCAGATTATACAATTTTTTTTTTGTTGCTGCTTTCCATCGTGCGTGCCATTAGGAAAGCTCGAAAGTCCGCTCTATATGCGCATTTTTTCGAGAAAATATCCTGTTTAATTATATACATCCAGACACATCAGTAAAGTAAAAATCCAACTTTGCCGCTGCAAATTCCACGGAATCGACCGGTCTAACAGTTAAAATAACAGTCGCGTTTGTTTCGCCAAAGCGACCTTTCTCCTATATATACATACACTAGATATATGTAATGATGACGAAAGCAAAAGCCGTTAAAACGTCAAGCGTGCTTGCGCTAATTTAACTGCGCGTTCGCCCCGTTGTCCCCCTTCACGGAGGGGGAATGGGGGGGAAGAACTCGGCTTTAAACAGTAAAATATGCGAACCTCCGCGCAATTTCCGATCTCAAATAAGTTTGCTGCTTGAACTGTTCTTGTACGCACACACCTTGTACCAAGGGTAGATTATATATCTATATATATATATATATATATATCTTATCTTTTATATATGTTTATACTATTAGTTCTAGAGGTTTAAGGGTTCTGCATAAGGGTTTTGCCTGCCCCATTCCAAAAGTCACGGTA
>JACCIC010000464.1:0-17824 GCA_018907035.1 Sycobia sp. Sy_11
TCCAACGGATGACGAAAACGTTATTTCATTCGCTAATCGAATAAAAGACCTTGGCCGTCGACTTCTAGAAGCAGAGAGAGCTCATGTAGGAGCTGTGACGGAAGCGATGCGCCGCGAAGCTGAAGCGACAGTAATTACTTGCTTTCGCAAAGACCTGAGGAAAGAAATCGATAGAAGTATCGGAACAACGGTGACAGATCTTAATGCTATCGTTAATAAAGCGATACAAGAAGAAAGAGACCTTGACGAACGAAGTTTATTAAGAGATCTTAGTCGCAAACTCACAGTTCGGGGAAGAGAAGACCGCAAAAAGGCATATATATGTCAACTCGAGGAACCCCCTGCTCAGCAGCAAATTGAAACCTGCACACGGTGTAGACGATCCGGACATAATGCCTTTAATTGCAGAGAACGAATGGCGAATAAAGCGTCCATTGAGACATGCCAATTATGCGATAAACCTGGACATACAGCAAATACGTGTCGCAACCGCATGATTTGCCAACTTTGCAATTTGATTGGCCATACGGCAAAGAACTGCAAACCTATTGAAAGATGTTTTCGGTGTAGCGAGCCCAGACAGAGATCAGCGACGTGTCCGTTGAATATTATAACCGGGGCTCAACAACGCAATAATACACCCTACCGTCCGGTTGGTAGAAAGTGCAGAAAAAGGATATACAACGAAAAAATGCGAGCGGAAAACTCGAACGGTGCCTCCATGTCCAGAGCGCAGCCAACGGCACCGCTCGCCCCCATGCGCTCAGCCAATATAGCGAGAATGGAGTAGGAAGCCTCAGAATAGCAACCATTGTAAAAAGTGACTTTCTGCCCCACGTAAATCTAAAGTTTGGGAGCAGGAAACTCTCATTTTTGGTGGACTCAGGATCACACAGTAATATACTAAAACACGGGAACCTACCCTTCGGCATAGAAATAAACACAACTGACATAGTAAATCTAAAGGGAATAACCGAGAACGTAATTAAATCCCTGGGAACCGCCTGTATAAAAGGGTTCGGAGAATTAATAAGATTTCACATCGTAGAGGAAAGTTTTAAACTCCCGTACGATGGAATACTAGGAATAAGCTTCTTAGTGCAGCAAAGATCCATAGCAGATTTCAAAAAAAAATACATTGAAGATCGGAGAACACGAACTGCCGTTGGGTTGGTAAAAATAGTTCTGAACAATCCCCAAGGATACTTAATACTAACTTTGCCGGAAACCACAATAAATTTCTATTTCTAAACTACGAAGGAACATTGATTTTAATTGACACCGGTTGTGAAGCTAGCGTCATTAAAGCAAAAGTATTATCGTCATTGGAAATTGTTGACACGACAAACGAGACTTATTTAAAGGGGATTGATGATTACTAATGCCTACACTCGGTTCCGCCTCCCCTTAATATATTAGGCGTAGAATCATCAATAACAGTAATACCGAATAACAGCGCCATACCATACGATGCGATATTAGGATCTGATTTTTGTACAGCGCTAAAGCAGTTATTGACTTTGGAGAAAAAACCATTACGATCGAGAATAAAAGAACAGAATTAGAGTTTCTACGCGACGAAGAAGTACTAATGTATAACAATGAGGAATCAGAAACTGATACAATGCAAAACTGGGAGTTCGAGAATCTTAAATCCCTAATGCGATTCGACAATACTAATCTCCAAGAGTTTGACTGGAGTAAAGGAGATTATAAAAATCTTTCTTGGCATCTGAACGGTACGATGATATACCTGTATCTTCGGACCGACTAACCAAGTTAATCGGACTTACGGAAATCAATAAGCTGCAAAAGGAAGAATACCAGCAAGCCGTGAAATTGTTGAAAAATAACCCGGATCGGTTTATCTCGAGGGTGATGAACTTACTACAACTAATGTTGTAGCTCATAGGATCCCCACGACCGACGATATTCCGGTGAGCACGCGTCAATACAGATTGCCGCATGCTCTGAAAGACGAGGTGAACCGACAAGTGAATGAATTACTGCAGAAGGGCGTATTCAAACACTCTAGAAGTAGCTATTCGTCAGCGCTTTGGGTCGTACCAAAAAAGCAATTAACTGATAATAAACCACGTTGGCGAATGTAGTAGATTTCCGTCCTCTGAACGAGAAAAACAGTAGCAATGGCATACCCGCTACCTAATATTGTCGAAATACTCGACACCGTTGGTGCTGCTAAATACTACACTGTCATGGATTGCGTCTCCGGATTCCATCAAATACCGATGAGTCCGGAAGACATGCATAAAAACTGCTTTTTCAACACCTGACGGGCATTTTGAATTCGTTCGCATGCCATTCGGTTTGAAGAACGCAGGCGTGGAATATCAGCGCGCGATGAACTTTACGCTCGAAGGCCTTATTGGCAAGGGCGTGTTTGTCTATATGGACGACATAGTCATCTATGCCAAAACTTTGGAAGAACACGAAAAATTGTTCATTGAAGTAATGGAAAGATTACGTAAAGCGAACTGGAAGCTCGAACCCGGAAAGTGCAAAATTCTACAACGAAAAGTAGCATATTTAGGACACGTTCTTAGCGAAGACGGGTTAACACCCGACCCAAAGAACCTAGAAGCGGTAGAGCGATTCCCGCGTCCTAAGCACGTTAAAAATGTTCGACAATTTTTGGATTTAGCCGGATACTACCGTAGATTTATTAAGGACTTTGCCAAAATTTCTAAACCCCTCACCAAGCTTCTGCAAAGCAATGAACCTTTTGTCTGGGGAGAAAACACGGAAAATGCGTTTGCATGCCTAAAAAGCGCTCTATGCACAGCGCCTGTGTTGCGATTCCCTGATATGGATCAACCATTCATTATCACGACGGACGCGTCGGGTTATGCGATTAGGGGCATCCTATCACAAGGAAAACTCGATAGGGATCAACCGATCGCCTATACGTCGCGAGTTCTGCGCGGACCCGAGTTGCGCTATGAGGTATACGAGAAAGAAGCACTTGCTATGCTTCATTCCGTGCAGACCTTTAGACCGTACGTATTCGGACGTACGTTTACCCTCCTGACTGACCACCAACCGCTCGTATGGTTCAAAACAGCTGATTTGAACACGCGTGTGATAAAGTAGAGGTTCAAGCTTTCAGAATATGACTATAAAGTCGTTTACAACCCAGGAAAGACGAATGTACACGCTGATGCGTTGTCGCGTAACCCTGTTGAGAATGTAAACGTAGTCATTCGAGGGCAAAGAAAAAGGCAACTTAATCTTGATAAACCGGTGGCGAGTCCTAAAAATCTGGATTCTCATTGTGTTGAGCCTCCCAAAGTTCCGAAGGCACGTACGAAGAATACTAAGTTAAAAGGGATTAGAAGTACTGTCCCAAATCACCGAGTTACCAGATCTAAAGTCCGAAGAGAAAATGGTGAGGATAATACGCAGAACGTTTCTAATTTTTCCAGAGTTAAAGATTTTCCAAGTTTAAGTAAAGATGAAAGAAATCGTGCTAATTTTTCTAAGTCGGGAGTTGATATCATAGAAAATGGTGAGGATAATACGCAGAACGTTTCTAATTTTTCAAGAGTTAAAGATTTTCCAAGTTTAAGTAAAGATGAAAGAAATCGTGCTAATTTTTCTAAGTTGGGAGTTGATAGCACTAAGAATGGCGCGAGTAAGATGCCGTATATTTCTAATTTTTCGGAAGGAGATTTTCCATGATTAAACAAAGACGAGAGAAGTCGTACTAATTTTTCTAAGTCAGGAGTTGAGGGCATTACCAAAGAATCGAATAGGAAGATTTTAACGAAAAATGTTCGTCCGCAACGACGTAAAACTAGGAAACAAACCGAAGAACGTAACGAGAAGATGCAAGGAACTTCTATTTCTAGACAGGAGAATATAGATGCCCCGAATCTGCAACAGATAGAGATAGGGACTAATAATGATCAAACACGTATTCGTAGACGACGAGGACGACCGCGAGTTACAGAAATTCACGATCAAAGAAAACCAAACGATGTTATCAAGAGTAAAAATCCCAGATTAGCGAACACGCAGCAAAATAATGTAACGAATACTTTGCAGACAGGTAGTGAATCTACTAGCGAATCAGGCAGCGAATCATCATATGTACCGCAAAGGCCCAAACGGAAAGGTAGAAAACCTAAACAGAAATTACTTCCTCTAACATCCGAAAATAATAGTAATCAAAGCAGTAATGATTCGGATACCTCTAGCAACGAAAGCTCAGTAACAACGGATCGAAGTAACCGTTCAGGTCACGAAAACGGTAATGTTAAAGAGAGCACGGCTGACGATAGGAGGACAAATCCAAAGAGGGACAAAAATAACTTCGTGGAAACCAAAGAATTGATTCAGTTTCGCAATGATCATATTGTCTATTTCGTCAATAATAGAGGTGAACCTTGCGATGTAGCAGCACGGAAGCTCGCCGAATCAAATAAAATTCCGCAGCGGCAATACATAGAGGAAACTAGAATAAGCTCGTATAAACGAAGCAATCGCAAATTTCTAATTGCCCTAAGTATCAGAGGCGATAAGCCCGAGTCATTATCGAGAATAAAAGAAAACATTCAGAAAGTATGTAAAGAATTAAGAGCATTTAGTTTAGAAAAGAAAATTGAGGAATTCAGTATAGCTCACTCGCCAGACATAGAAGGGTTAGAATGGCGCGAGGTTATGAGTATATTCTTAAACGAATTTAAAGATGCAGATATAAAGATAATAATTTGTAAAGGGAGTTTAAAATTTGTCCCACCTGATCGCCGTGATGAGATATTCTACGAGTATCATAACTCACCTGTCGGTGGTCATAGAGGCGTTTCGAAAACGTACAACCGTATTAGACAGGATTATTATTGGGATAATTTAAAGGCAGATGTACAAAGGCGCGTCCAGCAATGCATAGACTGTCAATTGAAGAAACTTGTACGCGTTAAAACAAGGCAACCCATGGTAATTACTGACACTCCAGGTACTACATTTGAGAAAATAGCCCTCGATATAGTGCGTCCATTACCTAAAACAAGAAGCGGAAACGAATATATCCTAACAATACAGGATCAATTATCCAAGTATTGTATAGCTGTCCCGCTGCTCAACGCGGTAGCGTCAACAATTGCCGATGCATTTATAAAGAGGTGTATTTGCATCTATGGAGCTCCGAAAGTAATACTTACGGATCAAGGTAGAAATTTTTTAAGTAGCCTCATGCAACGGATTGCAAAGAGATTCAGAATAAAAAAGGTCAGGACAACGGCTTTCCACCCTCAATCTAACGGGTCTTTAGAACGGTCCCATCACGCGTTAGGAGAATTTTCGAAACAATATACAGAGAAAGACTCCGAATGGGACGAATGGGTAGAAATAGCGATGCTGAATTATAATACGTGTGTACAAGAGAGTACGAAGCATACGCCGTTTGAAGTAGTCTTCGGCAGATTAGCTAGGCTCCCCTCCAACGATCCACTACGTGAAGCGGATCTGATCCCAACATACCAGGGTTACGTTAAGGAATTAGTGGTTAGGTTAACTGGGATAAAGAGATTAGTATACGATAACCTTATCCAGTCGAAAGAGAAATCAAAACTATTATACGACCGACATGTGAAAGAAGTAAAATTTAGAGTAGGTGATTATGTTTTCTTACTGAGTGGCCCGAAACCCGCGAAACTATCGAACCAGTATTCCGGTCCGTTTCGTGTATTAGAAATCATCGGGAAAAATAACGTAAAAATTTAGTATAAAAAGGGCGGAAAAATTGTTCACGCGAACAGACTACGAATATCCTATATTGATAACGACGCGAGAAACATTAAAACTAAGCAATAAACCCGAGTATACGCATAGCTGGCAATCTAACTAAAGAGTATGTAGATATATGAGTATATATACGTATATATAGGTATATATGTATATGTGGGCATATCTGTACATATTCGTCAAAAAAAAAACAAAAAAAAATCGAAAAACATACAAAATACAAAAAAAAACGGATTACTAAACTAGAGCGTCAATATGTCAAATATTTTGCGTTACTTAACATTATATAATAAAGAGCATATTATGTAACAATTCGTCTGATAGATTTAAATATTCGATGCTAACTTGATTTGATACGTACTTATTGAAACCACTTGCGATTAATTGTTAAGCTATACAAGCATTTATGAAGAAGACCATGTATATGTTAGGGAACTTTATAATTAGTTTTGTACTTCTTTTTTTTCACGTTCTTACCTAGTTTTTAACTGCGTACTTGTAAACCTAAAAATATATAATAACATGCAAGTTTAAAAAGGGAAGAAGACCAGAGATGTTAACATATTATTTTAGTTCAATTTTCAGATTCAGAAGGCCCTGAATTTTTTTTAGTTTCTGAAATTGATGTACAAGAAAATAATTTTTTATTTTATGTAAGGAATTTTTACACTGTTTTCATGATACGCATTTTCCAGGATTTAAAATATTCGACTACAATAATATAAAATACAATGTCTTAAACTAATTAGAAATAGAAAGTTTGTACGTTTCTGCTATAAAACTTTTATCTAACGATTATTCCTACATACCAAAAAATTGGTATTGAATTTATCTAATATTACTTAAAAGTATGCACGACGTTTTAAAAATATTAGATTATTGAAAATAGTAAATGTTTCAAATACTTTAATTGGACTTCTGTCGACTGCTTATAAACAAATTAATAAATATGTTTTCATTGGTCTTACAGTCCAATCAATCGAAAACAATACATAACAATATCAATACATATTTACATTAACATTAATACATCAATACATATAAATAATAAAAATAAAAATTGAAATTAAAAATTATAATGACAGTCAGACTGTCCTTGTACACTGTCCTTATCCCCGTAGACTAATCTGAAAATTAAATATTGGTTGAAAAAATTTTTGTTAGTAAAATGGAACTCTCCCCAACACTCTTACCTAATTGAAGATCCAGTCCAACGATTCGAGCTCGCTACGGCTCTTCATCAGGGACTAAACTAAACCTTATATTATAATCTATATATACTCTATCCTCACTACCAAATTTAGTAAGTTAAATTCACCCTCTATACAAATTGTTCAAAACCAATCAATTTCATAAGGAATGATAAATAATATCCAATTTACTAGACTCTAATGTTAAATTCACATTATTATGATTCCTGGCAATGTGAATACTTACAAGACTCTCCGTTTTATACTTATTATTAATACCAAGTTCTAAAATATCTATATTCAGAAAATCAAAAGAATGTAAAAACTTTAAACTGTAAGTAAATTGTGAGCTACGCAAACTATATTTATGTTCAGAAATTCTCTTTTTTAAATATCTACCTTTTTGTCTAATATATTATTTATTACAATCCATACAATTAATTTTGTATACAATTCCCGATTTTGAACATAAATCAGCCCTATCTTTGCAATTATTAAACAACTAACTTAAATTATTGCTATTTTTAAAGAAAATTTTAATGTTATATTTCCGACAATTTCTTTTAATTCTTTTAGATAATCCTTTAACATATGGTGAAACAATAATTTTGCCTCTGTTAACATCAACTCGTGCATTGTGTCTATTTTCGGTATTATAAATATCAAACAATCTCTCAGCAATTCATCTATGAATAAATTCAATTGGATAGCTGTTATTTATGAAAGTTTAACTCATTATCTATAAATTATATTGTCTAAAACCTTTATTGGACAAGTTTATTAGTTTTTGTTTACAAAATTAATTGAATGGATTGTAATAAATACTTTATTGGACAAACTGGTAGATATATAAAAAAGAGAATTGATGAACATAAATATAGTTTATGTAGCTCACAAATTACTTCCGGTTTAAATGAGCATTATTTAAAGTTTTACATTCCTTTATTTTATGAATGTGGAAATTTTAGAACATGGTATTAATAATAAGTATAAAAGAGAAAGTCTTGAATGTATTCACATTTCCAGGAATAGGAATAATGTGAATTTAATGTGAAAGTCTAGTAAATTGGACAACATTTATCATTCTTTATTAAATTGATTCCCTTTGAATAATTTGTGAGAGAGGGAATCTAGATTTAATTTACTAAATTTGGTAGTGGGGATAGGGTATATATAGATGAGAATATAAAGTTTAGGTTACGCCCTGGCGAGGAACCGTAGCGAGCTCGAAACGTTGAACTGGATCCTCATTTAGGTAAGGGGGTTGGGGACAGTCAGATTCCACTTTACTAATAAGAATTTTTTCAGCTAATATTTTATTTTCAGATTATTCTACGGGGGTGACAAGGGGTGTACAAGGACAGTCTGACTGTCATTATAATTTTTAACTTTAATCTTTATTTTTATTACTTTTGTGTATTGATGTATTAATGTAAATGCAGATATGTATTGATATTGTTACGTAATGTTTTCAATTGATTTGATTGGACTGTAAGACTAACGAAAAAACATTTATTAACTCTAACACCTTTCGAAGAGCGAGAATTTGCTATATGAACTCTCTAATGTTGTATTTTCGAATGGAACCACTCTAACGGACGACTCTTTAGTTTGAAGCTTATTAAGAATCTTGTAGTATTCTCATTCAGTTGGTAATTTTTTGAACCAGTAGAGCGAGATAAGAAGAGTCTTAAGAAATAAAGAGATTTGATAAAAGAAGATAATGTATATATATTGTAACGGGATGAATCCGATCATGCGAACTCCAGATCGAACATCGACGCGCGGCCGCTCCCGTACGGCCCTTGCGGAAACTACGTTGCTCCTTCTTCTCGCCGTCCGGGGAATAAACGCCCGTCGGCGGTAGATTCTCGGCGTGCCACGACGAGTTGGCCCGTTACACCATAAAAAATCGACTCGTGAAGACGCGAGCCTACTTACGTGTCTCATGTGCGCTGCTCTGGTCACGAGCACCGCATCCGCAGCAAGCTCAGTTCGCACGGCGAAAGCTCTTCGCAGTGTCCGTGGAGGCGGGTGGATCCTGCGCGCAATTTCAACGCGATGGGGCAAAAATGATCAGGGAAGGTAGCGATTGACAGCGAGGGAAAAAAACAGATATCAACGCGAAAAAGCTTTTCAAGTACAAGATTTACTTGTAGCGCGATAATGTCCCGGTCTACAATATAAAAAGCCGCGAGGCTCGCGGGCCTACGATAACGACTGCGAAGTCCCGTAGGCCGCAATACGCGCGCACACACTCTCTCTCTCTCTCATTCGCTCACACTCTCACGCTCGTCCGCCCGCTGGCGGAGCGCCTCGCAAGGGCGCACTCGTGTAAACTATCCTGAGAGTACTCATGATGGGGCGTCCCTCAGGAGTACTGGCGTCGACGCTGGGCGGTACGCGCAAACACACGCGGGCGACAGACGGCAGCAATCCGCCTACACCGTCTGCGCAAGCACGGAACAGGCGCGGACACTAGCGCGGCAGGCGCTGGGCGACGGCGGGAGTTGCAGGGACTTATGCACGGCGCATTTCGGATGCGGCCTCGTGACAATATATATATATATATATATATATATATATATATATATATATACTAGCATCCCCCGTCTCGGCTTCGCCCAAGATAATAATTTAACTGATTTCATAAGCAATTCAATAAATCAAAGTAAAAAGTACTCTACATATAAAAATCTATATAAGTATAAATAATTGACCGTAATTTACCTATCGTCGCTTCTGTACATACAGTATGTATATACAGAATGTACAACTGTATTTCATACACATGTATACATATTACCTACGACTTTTATGAGGAAAATTGTACTTTTGAGTTCGAGCGGTAAAAAAAGATGTCCAAGTGTCTCGAGACAACGTTTATAGAGTATCATGTTCGTAATATAGAACATGTCTCGGGACGACCGGTATAGAGAGTATTTTGTTGGGAAGGTAGTTTACGTCGTCCAGGTATTCTGGGACGACTTTTATTGGGCCTGTGCGTGTTCGAACGATAGAAATCTCTTTATAGAAGTACCTTCAACACTCCCCGTCGAAGTCGTTCCGAAACATCCCGACATCTGATCCCACTATCCAAACACGAAACTCCCTGTAGAAGTCGTCCCGTCCTACCTGGACATCGTTTTCTACCGTCCGAACACGAAATTCCCCGTAGAAGTCGTCCCGAAGCGCTTGGACGTCTTATCCCACTAACCAAACACGAAACTCCCCATAAAAGCCGTTGAGAGACATCTTGATATCGTCTTCTACCGTCCGAACACGAAATTCCCCGTGGAAATCGTCCCGTCATACCTGGACATCGTCTTCTACCAACGAAATACGGTACTCCCCGTAGAAGTCATCCCGACGTACCTAAACATCGTTTAGGTATGTCGGGATATATTAAATACAATATTCCCCATAGAAATTGCCTAGAGACACCTGGACATTGCATTTTATCATCCGAATACAGAACTGCCTATAGAAATCGGCTTGACGCAACGGAATATCGTAATCAACGGAATATCGTACACGCCAATACAATATTTCTCAGTAGTAACCGTATTTAAAATGTGTATATCTTATATAAAATATAATATACAGACACTATATATATATATATATATATATATATATATATATATATATGTGCCTATAGTATATACATTACAAATCGTTGGTAAAGTATGACCTATTCCTGTCTGTGTAGAAGACGTTGTTAAATTTTGAACGCGATCGGTTCAGTAGTTTCGGAGTTTATGCAGGACAAACAAACACACATACATTCATTTTTATATATATAGATGGATATATATAGTATGATTAAGTTTTATATTGTAATTCATTGTAAACATTGCATGACAGAGCCCTTCGATTTTAATTATTTCTTTTTTTTGGGTTTCGAGGTTTCATCCCTGTGCGGGATTCGAACTCTAAGGAGGGGCAATGTGACGGGGCATTTGTCGCTTTAGAATTGTAAGAATACTAGGGCCTCTTTCAGGAAACTTGTATGCTGTTTATGTTATATATGTATGTGTGTGTAAGAGTGTGAGTGAGTAAACTTGTAAGGGTCAGCGTGATATCGATGGATTAGTTTACGACATTGGCGCTTGCTATCCCCGTGCTTTCATTGGTATACTAGTCGCATCTGTTAATCTGTCATCTAAATGTGTTAATCTCCCAGCATTATTCTAGAGCTCAGCTTATCATGCAACTGAGCGCACAATGCTTTGGTGAATATGTCTGCCAGTTAATTTTTCGAGCAGATCCATTCTATCTGTATGTAATTTCGTTTAACGCACTCTTTAATAAAGTGCTCTTTTCTCTCTATCATGTGTCTTAATCTATTGCTGCTATCGGTTTCCGCGCACGATTTGGCAGCCTAGTTATCGCAGTACAGTGTAACAGGCATTAAGTTTTTAGACATCACGAACTTAATCGAGTCGTGTAAAGCGAGAATTTCCTGACATGCATTGCTCATAGCTACGTACTCCGATTGGTACGTGGACAGAGCAACGGTCCGCTGTCTTTTTGTTTTCCACACTATTGCGTCGCCGAACAGTCGCACTATGAGACCGCTTGTAGTAAGGGCATTTTTACAGTCTGGCAGGCTGGCGTCCGAGCAGGCCGTCATCCTGGCAGACAAGCCTTTGTAAACAAGACCTTTGTCGATTGACCCTGACAGATACTTGCATACACGGCAAGCCATCTTCCAGTCTTCCTGTGTAGGACTTATCTGGTGTCTACATAGAATATTCACCGCGTACGTTATATCTGGTCTCGTAGAATTGGTCAGATATAGTAACGATCCTACTAGTTTACGAAACATTCTATCGGGAGACGCTTCTACTGCGAAATCTTCATTTTTTCTGCTTTTGCGCGCTCGGTCATTCACATATGCTATCGGGACTGGAGTATCCACTGGGTGCGATCTTTCGAATCCAAATTTCATCAATAGACTACGCACGGATTTCCCCTGAGATAATTTAAGTGTTTTCTTCGCCCGATCTCGATCTAACCTAATTTCCAGAAATTCGCGTGGTTCACCGAAATCTTTAACTTTAAATTTAGCGCCTAGTTTTTCGGTTATATCTTTGAATTCTTTATTATCGTTGCTGGAGATGAGGACATCATCCACATACAAGAGTACGTAACAGATGATGTCGTCTGCTCTTTTTAGAAATAAGCACGGATCTATAGAATCAGATGTATATCCAAATTTATTGATAGTCTCAGTAAATTTGACGTTCCATTTTTTCGGGCTGATTTTTAAGCCATATAACGAGCGTTTTAATTTCCAGAGTTGTTTGTCGTTTTCATCCGATTTTACTCCCTCTGGTATATGCATGTATATATCCTCCTCGACTTCTCCGTACAAGTACGCGGCTTCTACATCGAGTTGACGAATTTCCCATTTGTAATAATTCGTTATCGCTAAACACGCGACTTATGGCAGTCTAGAGACTGGCGCATAGATTTCGCTAATCGAGTACTCGTTTATGTCTTTAAAACCTCTAATTACTAGACCAGCTTTATACCTAAATTCGTTTTTATCGTTAAGTTTAGTTTTAAACACCCATCTCGAGTCTAGAATATTCGGATTGCTATCGCTGACCATTAACTCCCTTTTGTTCACGGTTTCGAACACATTTTTATCTATGAGTGATTTGATTTCATTCTCTAGCGCTTCTATCCAGTTTTTACAATTAGGTGAGCTAACGGCTTCGCGATAATTAACGGGATTTTTATTTATTGATGCTATGAGTATGTCCCTAGCTATGTCGCGTAGCTCTACTCCGTTGCCATCGTTAACGTACCTGATATCTATCGCTGATCTAATTTTCTTCGGCCTACCGCGTTTCGCTATCGGATTATGTTCGATTTGAGAGTCGCTATTCTCCTCTCCCTCTGAATCTTGTGATTCTACCTGATTTTTCGCAAACGATAGTTTGTTCTTTTCTTTATCGAATATGTCTCCGTAGACAATATGTTCAAGTGATTTGAGATGCCTAGTTCCGTACATTTTTCTTTCTTCGAGTACAATTAATTTATAACCGGTTTGAGTATATCCTACGATTACACCTCGAATCCCTTGTAAACCAAACTTATGGTCTAAGTTTCGCAATTTCTTAAAAAAACCTAAGCTGCCGAACCTTCTAAGATGTCCTAGATCTAAGCTAAAGCTGCTACGCAATTTGAACAGCGGTATGTTCATGTCTAACGCTTTGTGCGGACTCCTATTTTCAGTGTAAACTGCAGTGTCACCCGCGAGATCCCAATTGCTCAGAGGCAGACTTGAATCGCACATCATCGCGCGTACTTTCATTTTAAGCGTCCTATTGAACCTTTCTGCAACGCCGTTGTGTTCCGGAGTATCTGGACACGTGAGTTGCAGTTCTGAACCTAATTCCGCTAGCCTAGCTATTGTTTCTCTGCTGGTGAATTCTGTGCTTTGGTCAGTACGCAGATAACAGAATTTTTCATCCGTCCCAATTGCGTTTCTAAATTTTCGCACGCACGAGTCCATACAGTTTCCTGCTTCGGTCTTGCTTTTAACTGGATACGCGCATGCTACCCTCGAGTAATCATCTATTAAAACGATTATGAATTTATATCCTCCAGGATGTGACGCCGGTTTCATAGGCCCCATAGTGTCGCAGTGTAATATTTGCAACGGTCTATCTGCTCGCGTTCGCGTTTTATTAAACGGTAGCTTCACTATTTTAGTTAGATGACAAACTTCGCAATTATCTATTTCAGAAGTATCTACTAAGTCCTTTTCGTTGATTAAATTTTTATTTATTTACGCGAACTGTTTAAGATACATGATTGACGCATGAACTAAGCGCGTATGCCATAGCATGGCTGCACATAACATTTTAGAATTTAATACATTACAATTCTTATAAACAACTTCCGGTTCTTCCAAACCAGTAACCTCACATTCTCCCTCTTTCAGAATAACCCTCACTAGTTAGTTATCTGGATTCGTTGCCGATGTTACGGGCGTATCGGATGTATTTGAATTCGCTAAACTTAATTTGCTTCGCGTGTTCATTGATACGCTTGAAGTTTCTGCTGCTAAGCCGCTATCTGTTTTTAATTTCGGAATTTCTAACGAAATGGTCCAAAAAGGAGATTTATAATTTCCGGTAAGTATTTTCTCTTTCGTTTTCTTATCTATTACATCAATGCGTTCGTCGTTAAGATAAATTTCCCTACCGTTTTCTACAAATTTCCTAAGTGATAAAAGATTTCTTGCGATTTCATTCGAATATAATGTTTCCGGTAGTTTAATAATTTTATCGTTTATTGCTCGCATTTCAACCGTCCCTGCGATTTCAATATCTAGAAATTTATTTTTGTTCGCGCATCGCATTTGGCAGTTGATCGGCTTAACATTTGTTATAATCAATTTAGATCCAGTTATGTGCTCGGTAGCACCAGAGTCGGCTATAAAATCGCACAATAACAAATCATTATATTTTTTGTGTTTGGTTGACTCACTCTCTGTTCCGCGATTTTCATCGCTACCGACCTCTTTTTCTACGTTGTAGGCCGTGTGTCCCTTTTTCTTGCTACTGAACGGGTTATCCTTTCGCCCGTCCTTTCGGTGTTGTTCATACAACCGTTTGGTCGTCTTGACCTGCTTGCTGGGGCAATCTCGGGCGATGTGATTACCCAGCTCATTACAATTCTAACATTTTATGGGCGCGGGAGTAGGGCAGTCTTTCAAAATATGCCCATACTTTCCACACGCTCTACATTTGAGAGCACGTCCGTCCCCACGACCTGTGCTGTCTCCGCTCCTGCGCGTATTGTTGTACGGATTGCCGAAAGATCTTCTTTGTCCGCTTTTGGCAATGAGTTGATCGCCCCTCCGCTCAACTGTTGGCCTCGTAGCTTCCTTCTGTAAAATAAAATGTTTTAGTGCCTCGTAAGTTATTTCTTTATCTGTTGACTCGAGGCTTATAACCTCTGCGAGAGTCACTTCAGGTTCTGCGTCTGTGATTGCTTGCACAAACATATGTCTCTTTTCTTTGTCAGACAATTTGTGTGCATTAGGCACACTCTCATAAATTCGGACTCTGTCCTCGAATTTCTCCCAGAATTCTACAGCATGCTCCTTAGCAGGATTGTACTTTATCGTGTATAACGCTCTCCGAGCCGATATATAGTTTCAAGTCTTTTATGTTCTTTTAATCTTTCGAGTATCCCCCTAGGAGATTTCAGATTCACAATCTTTTGATAATATGTAATATCGATATCATTGATGATTATGTCTCGGGCTCTGAATATGTCGTCACGAGCTTTCTCGTCAACGATATCGTTCTCCCCTATCGTCAGAACATGATTCAACCTTTTTACACGTAATTCAGAGTTAAGATAATCCTCAAAAATATCGAAACGCATATCATTTGTCAATCTATATTTTCTAAATGAATTATTTTCTTTATTTGAACAATTAGTAATTTGATTCAAAACCTTTTCAAGTATATGACCATCTGAATCATTAAATACAGAACTACTGTTATCTATTTTATCTGTTAATTTATCAGTCACTTCACTATATTTATCGCCTTCAGAAGCGATGCGATCGTTAGCTGCGCTCGCACTGAGATTATCAGGCAGAGCGTTTGCTGGAAGATTGCTCGACTCTGTTCTCGAGCAATGCAGGTTATCGTGAGACTTATTTACATTTAACATAGAATCAGATATATCAAAATTATTATTATTATCAGAGTCTGATAGTCTTACATTATGTCTCGAATCTCCCTCTGACGCTGCGCCTGGGTTGTAATCGTAGTCACGATGGTCCAGTGACGGCTGCACTCCCTTCTCTTTGGATGGCGGCGTTGATCCAGTGTCCATATGATTTACGAGGACCTTAATCATTTCGTCTGTTACATCTTCATATGGATTGAAATCCTTGTCATTGATTGATCTGGGCAGATTCCCACGGACTGGCAGATCATCTTCTTGGCGGGAATCTCCAGTGCTGTCGAGGATCTCGATATCTGGCTCCAATTACCGGATGTTGGATATTGGCTCCTGCCGACTATATTCGGTTAAACTTTTAATACTCAACTTTTAAAAATAAATTCTACGAATTTGAACATTTTATCGTCAATTATTATTGCAATAAATTCTTATTTTCGATTCGCGGTAAAACGTTAAGATTTTTCCCGCGCGATTTTTACATTCACTCATCTCTACATAAGCCACTTTAGTTTTAATAATCAATAATTATCAAAATCAATTTAAAATTATCTGAAACAATTTTGAAAAATAATTATTATTTATTTAAATTATTAAATAAACAAATTGCAATTATTAAACTTTTCAAAATTTATTTTTCTCAAATTCAAATTTTATTATGTTAAAAATTTATACTTAAGCATCTTACTCACTCAAAATTTCAATAATTAGTTTACTTAATTATCCAATGGTAAAGTATTAATTAACTTTCACTTAGATAAATTTTCAACTTATCAAGCGTCAAAATCGCTATTTCAGATTTTGAATTCGAATTATAGTGGTAATTACACTATAATTCATATATTCAAATCTAAATTCTCTTTTTAACTATTTCAATACTTTACGCACTTTAGTAATAAATTCAATTATAAATAAATTAAATTTTACTCAGCCTTATACTTTAGGTTTTGAACAACGACCAAATTCCGACTAAAGCTTTACAGCGTTTACGCTCGAAGTTGCATTTTTATTGAAATCCATTTCAATAAAATAATCAAAATTCTTTCTTTGAAGGTTTCCAAAAATTCAATTAAATAAATCTGCTCGTAGATTTATCTCTCTTCCTTCAAAGACTGGAAAACTTCTTTTTATGAATTACGCGACTCATCACTGGCCAAACGGACTGCTGTCGTAAGAGTCGGCCGGCTACTTTGCCGTTGGGGTGAGCATTGTTGTGAAATAAGTTAAACAATTTTTCGCTCAGACATTCCCGAATATATGGATAAATCGTATTCTTGTGGATGTAACAATAAAAGTCGGTATATTCTTCGTCATTAAATTTCAGCTAGCGGAATTTGAGAGGGTGATCGTGGACGCAAAGTATCCTGAACAGCTTGGGGTCCGAGTCTTGCTCGCCGGCGAGCTGCGTTGTGTCGAACAAAGTCGGAAGTCAGAAAGAGCTGATGTTCCTGCGATCTTCAATGAGTTCGTCCTCATAAAGATTCTATACGTCACTCCAATCGAACATACTGGGAACTCTAATACTCTCGATGCCTGATAGAGCGTCGATCAAGTCGTTTTCCTCGCCAGCGCGTAAATGCTTTTCGTGTCGAACACTGCTGTACAATTCAACTATATGTATCGGAGTGCTGGAGCTTTGTCTCCGGTCTCCGCTATAATATATAGAAAAGGTTTGTGGCCCGTCACAATTTAGAATTCGTGATCTTCCAAATAATAAAAAAATTTTCTGACGGGGAAAAAGATCGCAGTTAGTTCACAGTAAATTGTTTCCTATTTCTCCTGTGCTTTTTTAAATTTCTTAGAGAAGAAAGCGAGCGGTTGCCATTTCCCGTTTCGCTTCTGCTCCAGGGCAGCTTCCGTTACCACATCGGAAGCGTCCATCTTCGAGTCGCATCGACTTTATGCAGTTAGGTGATACAACAGTATAAACATTTATGAAGTTTTGATTTTGTAACCATCATTTCTTTACCCTCAAGGGATAGACTATCCATTTTATATTTATTATGTCCATTCGAATTCAGTGTGCTATGAGAAGAAAGCCCGAGCACCAGTCATGTGTCACACCTCTTAATTTTCCTGCAGATTTTGTAAAAAGTTAAATGACTAACCTCTATTAGATATGTAACTCTTGGCTTTTTATTTCTTTCCTT
>JACCIC010000465.1:0-17776 GCA_018907035.1 Sycobia sp. Sy_11
CCCCGCAATTATTGATTTACAATGCAATATTATAATTAAACAAGAAGGAGAATATTAAATAAGTATATGTACTATGACATTAGAACTAATATAAATTACAGGCATTACACATTTTTTCTATTTTTCAATAGTTTACACTTCTTTATCACATATTTTATATATATATATATATATATATATATATATATAAGTACCAAAATTATTTCTTGTGCCCCCAACCCCTCTATTTCATCAAAATTTTTTTCATATCATATTGGGTCGTTCAATTTTATGTATGAACAAACGAAACATTTTATATAAACTACAGGTATAATTTCAATTGTTTCTCTCGAAATATAAGAATAATAACCTAATAAATAACATACATACTCTGCAAATTAAGTCTTATTCAATTTTTTAATTTAGTCGATAAATTTAATTTATTTTTTGTCTTAATTCTTTATTTATTTATATATTTGTGAAATTAGTTTACTTTTTCAAACATTTTCGCATTTCTTTTATATTTTTTTCTTTCATTATTTTGTGTTATACTTATTGTTTTTTGTTCATAATATATTATTCATAATGATAAACAATTTTAATTTGAGTGACAAAGATGCAAGCGATATAAAAATTGTTTGTAGGAGAAACGTCATTTACAACTGAGTGCAAAACGATTATCACAGAAACGACTGGCGGCGAAAAGGTATATGTTCTTCATTCATAATTAAAAAAATAATAAATAATTTTGATTTATTTGTGTAAAGTTAGTAGAGTAAAAATATATATTCGTCAGATATATAGAAAATTAAGAAAACACCTATATGAATATATATATATATATATATATATATATATATATATATATATATATATATATATATATGATTGTTAAAATAAAAAAAAAAAAACGTTTTGCGTTATTATGCAGGAATTAAAAATTGTATTTAGTTCGACTGTTCTGAAATAAATTAATAAATATTTTTATCGGTTTTACAGTCTTTATACAATAAAATATTATACTAATATAATGACAGTCAGACTCTCCTAGTTTATAATAACCCCACAAAATTTAAAATACAAATTACTAATAACAAATAAAATAAAAAATCAATTAAATAAAGATTAAAAATTAAAAATAATACAAATAAAATAATCTATATTCTATGTTAATAAAGGAGAATCTGATTTTCCCTACCAGCTTAAATTTAAATTTACTTTTCATCTCCGACGTTTCGAACAGTTCCGGCTCATCTTCAAGGACTAAACTCTTTAGTAGACTAAATTTTTAGTAGTGATTTCTATTTCAGATTGTACGGTGGTGATTATAAATAAGGACTTTACGATACTCATTATATTAGTATATTATATTATTGTAGCAAAACTGTTAAACCGATAAAAATTTTATCAATTTACAGTCGAATTCTCTACCTTTTCAGCTGAAGCATTTGCTTCAGATATGCTAAATACTTCTTGGTATCGGATATGCTCAATCCACTCGACACAGCTCCATCTTTATATATGTACGGATTCAAAATGTGTACTAAATTCACTGCACAATCTCAGCGCCAATAATGAATTAGTTAATGAAATGAATTATAAACTGATAAAATTCAAGAAATCAAGAAAAGAAATCAAAATAGAAGTCTTAAGGACATCTGCTCATTAAATAACACTGAAAATCGTATTGCCAGCAAAGCAGCCGAAGAAGCAGTTCTAATACAGCGTAAAAAATAAAATATAACAACGCCGCAAATATGTTAATACGAAAAAGAATGGAACTACATGCGATAGAAATATATTGTAATAATATATGGATAGAGAAAAAAAACACAAATACAAACAATAAAGACAAATTTTTTCGAACCAAGTTAAATTTTACCATAATATTTATTTATTTTTGAAAGTTTTTAATATTTCTTTACATAAAAATTTTATTATAAATGTACGTAGAACCTAAACTTGCTAGTGAATGTATCTTTTTATAAAATGTTTTATGTCATATTTAATTTTAAATAAATGAAATATACAAATTGGTTTTTAAACGCAGTATTTTTATTCTTTATAGTTATTGTATCATTTTCGTGTTGTAATTGAATTTTGGGTCATTCTTACTGTTACAGGTTGAAATTTTAATTGCAATATTTATTATAAAAACTAAGTAAGAAAAAATGATAATGAAAAATCAACTACGACTCTTAAAATATTAATACAAAGATCTTATTTAACCTATAATTAAAAAAATAAAAATAATTAAGCATAAATAAATAAAAAAAATGTTAAAAACCTATTTTTAAAAAAATGGTTAATAAATTTAATTAAACGGCAAAAAAGAAATAACAGAAAAATTTAACTAAATTTAACACATAAAACTCTGCCCAGAAAATATTAAATATGAAAAATATTAAAATATAAAATTTAAACAAATTATGCTCCAATGAGCAAAAACATCCGACTAAGTTTAGGTAATCTACAGGTATCCCCGCTAAAAGGATCGATTCAATTTCAGGTAACATTATATCATATTATTTTGCAAAATTCAGAAGGGATTTTATATAAGACATATATATATATATATATATATATATATATATATATTTGGAACACTGCATCAGACAAATGACACAATCTTTATTCGAATTTGTTTTTTAAATTTTGTAATATAAATCGATAAAAATAATTGAAATTTGTTTTCAAATATTATATAATTTTTATTAATTTATTATTTTCCAAAATACGCTTATTTAGAATAAGTAATTTAAAAATAATTTAATACAATAAACAAAATAATCTGTTTTAGATAAATATCAAATAATGATTTAATTATTTTTTTAAATTGCATAATTTTATATTAAGAATAGTCTAAAGTGCCATTATGTTCCGTATAATTAGTATTTTTATATTCTTTACCCGATAGAATCAAGTATGGTTATGTTCGACACAAATTATAGATTGCCATTCGAATTTTAGATTATAAAAATTTTAGATTATAAATACAGATTTATAAAATAAAATTGTAAAAAAAAATAATACAATAAAAATGTAATTGTGAATAAAAAGTGCACGGCAATCCTGACAAATTCAAATTTATTTAGATACTACGCAAAACTATCAAAATTTAATATTTTTATTTACTACTTACATATTATAGCATTGGAATAACAAAACTAATATTTTATACATAAAGCCAATAAAATGAAAATATTGAATTTCTTTATATCTAATAATTATACGTGTAAAGAATGTCAACTTGGTTTTCTATAAAATGATGAAGAAAAATGCCTTAGACTACATTCCTGGTACTAAAAAATAATTCCCAATTTAAGTGCAGAAAAAAAAGGAGTTATAATGACTAATTTATTGCGCAAGAATAGATTAAAAGTAGAATTTCACAGGAATCTTGAAAAATTAGAAACAAATCAAAGTAAGACCAACAAAAGCTGAAATAATACTTTCAAAACTTTCAGAACAGAATCGAAAATTAGCGTTATACATCACCTCGTAGACATCTAATAATTTTGAATAAAATTAATATTTATAGAATAATAAGTTATTATGTTATTTGTTTAATAAAAATAATTTAATACAATACATAAACTCATAGCTTGAAAGAATTATAAAATAATAAAGTCTATTGTGTATTGGATTTTGTCATCTTAAAAATTAAGTATAATAATAAATTTTACAATTGTTTACCTTAAACAGACAATATTGTATATCTAAAGTTTCGCAAAAAAAATTAATTTGGAAATATTATTCGCTGTTATCTTTATACTTATTTTAATATTCGTAATTAAGAGATCCCATTCTATTCATTAATGAAATAATTAATATCATTATTTTTTATCATTTTTTTTTGTAACATTCTATAAACCAAAGTTTCGTATAAAATTGTGTAAATCATTGGTAAACAAGTTTTGATATAAACTCAATATGAAGTTACTAATATATATATATATATATATATATATATATGAATATATATATATATATATATATATATATATATATATATATATATATGAATCGTTTGCGACCACCACGGCCCTTGACATTTTTGAGTAAATAATTTGGTTAGAAATTAGGAGTATGGAGATTATATATGTTTGTGTGTTTAGATACGCATGCATATATACGTATTTCAATCAAACGCTGGATGTCAAGCTGATGCTTCTTTATTGCTGCTCGTCTCCTAGGATCCCGCTCCGCTCTCTTCTATACTTAAATATACTGTTGACATTAAATAAAAGATGAGTATTTGAAGAAGATGGGTGTTTGAGGATGGGTATAATAAAGACGTAAACAATGCTTATTCTTTATAACATTCATTTATTTACCGCGAGGCATAAAAAACCTCCACTCACTAAGTGGAGGAAAAAGCCTTTGTAATTACGATTTAAAGTAAGTAATTTATATACGATAGCAGTTCGATAATTCACGCAAATCCATACACACGACAATTACATCTCACGCAACCTGTACACCGAGTTCCTTTGCATACATACTAATTCACCGTGGAGTACTCCAGCGCACATTAATCAGGGGAGGTCCAATGGGGGAAGGATGTTCCTCGAAATACCTCCTGCTCTGCGCCGTGGTCCCAACGTCTTGGGGACGGGATCAGCCCTGACCACAGACGGCAGCCACTGGGCACGAGTGCCGCCGGGAACACCCTCGGAGCTAGATCTCCACAAGACCCTGTGTCTTGTCCCGCTGATGCGCCTTTATTCCTTACACGCTAATTATACACAACACTTTCAAATTACAATATTAACGGAATCGATCACCAAACAAGAAAGTCACAATTAATTAACACAAAACAATCATAAGACAAGTCCCAAAGCTCGAGACAACTTGCCCGGAACAGTGTCGAACGTAGAATGAATGTATTCATATACGTAGAAGTGCCTTCGTTGTTGGGCGGCTAGGTTATTAGAAAAACAAGAGACGGGGCGGGGCACTACCTGGACACATAGATCCGATTTACTAGAGGGATCTCGCTGGAACCCTAAGCAATAAAGTACACGTGTTCACCGTCTTGCCCGTGTATATTTCTAGGGACGAGGCCTTTATTTTTATTTATATTACGGTCTCGGATGACCGATCATGTCGTGCGAATACATCCACTCTCTCTCTCCCTCACTCTCACTCTCAATCTCTCTCTCTCTCTCTCTCTCTCTCTCTCTCTCTCTCTCTCTCTCTCCCTCTCTCTCTCTTTATACTCTCCAAATCGAACATTCCGCCCGCCTTCGTCCATCGGACGAATCCTTTTCCGATTCGATCCAGATTTCGAGTTTTTGCATTATTTAATCGGCAATAGAGCTAGACGGGCGATGTGTCTTTTCAGTGTATTTGAGGCGGTACGCACTGTTACCACTCTGACGTGTCCGTCCAGTCCTGGATGTACCTGCGTTATACGCCCTAATGGCCATTTAGCGGGAGGATATCGCTCGTCTCGAAGAAGTACTAGTTGCCCTGGCGCCAGATTTTCTACTGCATTTCTCCATTTCCCTCGTTCCTGCAAATGTTGCAAATATTCAGTCGCCCAGCGCTTCCAGAATACACTGGTAATTCTTTGCATAAGTTGGAAGCGGTTGAGGCGATTCTCAGGTAGCTCTGGTGGTTCAGTGTCGGGTACAAATCCTGAAGTTTGGCCGATGAGGAAATGGGAAGGTGTCAAAGCATTTAAGTCATCTATATCAGAGGTGAGAGGATAAAGAGGCCGCGAGTTCAGGCAGGCCTCAATTTCAGTCAACACCGTCGAAAATTCTTCGAACGTTAGGGGGTGTTCACCGAAGGCACGCTTTAGGTGGTGTTTCGTTGATTTCACACCCGCTTCCCAGAGCCCACCATAATGGGGTGTGGTGGGCGGTATAAAAGTCCATGACGTCCCATCATTAGCAATAGTAGAGGCAACGGAGGCGTAAAATTCAGACGCAGCACTAAACATGTTACGAAGCTCCGTGTCGGCACCTCGAAAAGTTGTCGAATTGTCGCTGTAAAGTTTCTTGCAAATTCCTCTTCGGCTCACGAATCGACGATACGCTGCTAGAAAGGAAGCCGTCGTGAGATCTCCGACCAGCTCTAGATGTATGGCGCGGGTGACGAAGCATATGAAAAGCGCAATATATCCTTTATGGGCCTTATGACCACGCCCCTTGGTCGTGCGAACCTGAAACGGGCCTGCGTAATCTACTCCTGTGGTTGTAAAGGGGCGAGCAGGGGTCACTCTGCTCTCAGGTAGACTGCCCATCAGTTGGTGGGCTAGTCGGGGTTTAATACGCTGACACCTAACGCAATTACGTATCGCAGTCTTAACCAAACGCTTACTACCGATAATCCATACCATCTGCATTACCGTGCTTAGGGTCAATGTCGGTCCACCATGAAGAGCTATTTTATGAGCATGTCTAATAAACAAACGACTAAGGTTCGAGGAGCGTGCTAATATCGGTGGGTGCTTTTCCTCAAACTGTAAATTTGATTGCGCGAGCCGACCACCAACCCGTAAAATTCCATCTTTCTCGCTGAGGATGGGATTCAATTTATTCAATGGGTTACCTTTGGGTAAGCATCTGCCGGCCTGTAAAAGTTTAATTTCCGCAGCAAACGTACAGCTCTGCGTTATACGTATAATTCTCAGACGTGCGTCAGTAAGTTCCGATACCGCGAGACTACCACGAAATATTCTCAATCCCTCTTTATGTCTACGCGCATTACGTAACGGACGCATGCATAATGCGACGACCCGTGTCAGTCGCGTCAGACACGAAAATCGCGTTATTATTTCCGGCTCGGTATTTTGTATTCGTGCGTGCATTACATTTAAGGCTGCTAGTTGCCGCGGCCAGCTATCCGAATGTTGCGAGAGCCACGCCGGTCCATGCCACCACAAGTTTGATTTTCTTATCTCTGCCGGGCTCGCTCCGCGTGTCGCCATATCCGCCGGATTCTCCTTTGTTGAAACATGAGCCCAACTAGCAGCGGGTAATTCCGTTTGAATTAACGAGACGCGGTTAGCTACAAATGTCTTCCAATGACATGGGTGTTTGTTTAACCATTTTAGCACGATCTCACTATCTGACCACATGAACATTGGAAGATTTTTAAGAAACTCTAAACCGTTTAAATGAAGTACAAGTTTTGTAAGTAATGTTGCCCCGCATAGCTCAAGATTAGGAATACTGATTGACTTTACCGGGGCGACCTTGGTTTTAGCGGCAAGCAAACAGACGCGAAAATCTCCGTTGCCTTCTTCAATGCGAAGGTAAACCGCAGCTGCATATGCCCTAGAGGAGGCATCAGAAAAACCGTGTAATTCACAAGCCCGATCTTTGCGTGTTCCTAGCCAACGATTTATAGAAAGGGTGGGGAGTGCTGACAGGGAATCACAGTACTCCGCCCATTGATCGCAAATACCCGCAGGTAAAGGAGCATCCCAGTCACATTTAAGGATCCATAAATCCTGCATTATAATCTTCGCTGTCACAGTGACCGGAGACAGCCAGCCTAGCGGATCGAAAAGACGTGCTATATTCGAAAGGATGCTTCTTTTCGTAAGAATTTCTGACGAATTATTGAATTTTGACGCACTAAATTTAAATTCGTCTTTAGATGCATACCAGTGTACGCCTAGCGTCTTTACCGAATTATCCCGATCAATCGATTTGGGACGCGTGGCATCAATTCGTTGATCAACTGCAGGAAGAATTGACGGATCATTCGCCGCCCATTTATCAAGCTCAAATCCGGCCGTTTTAAGTAGGTCGATAAGCTCCTTTCTTTTACGAATAGCTACGGACAAATCATCGGCCCCGGCAAACGTGTCGTCGACGTATGTATTTATCTGCAGGCAGCGAGCGCTCAAGGGAAATCGAGTTTGTTCATTGCGCGCGAGCTGTGTTAGTGTGCGAATAGCTAAAAACGGCGCGCTAGTCGTCCCGTATGTGACCGTATTTAGCTGGTACTCCAGTGGATGCTCGCGAATACTAGGAGCCCATACAATTCGTTGCAGATTTCTATCTGGTGGCGAAACGCGAATCTGCCGAAACATCTTGACGATGTCGGCAGTAAATACGTATTTATATCTACGCCAATTTAGTAAGATCAGAGAGAGATCGCCTTGCAAGGGGGGGCCCGATAATAAGAAATCATTGAGACAATATCCCTCTCTAGTCTTTCGAGAGGCATCGAATACGACACGAATTTTTTCACCGTGAGAAACCGCATGGTGCGGTAAGTACCACGCACGCGGATCGTTACACTCTGATGTTGGAACAGGTGTCATATGGCCGAGTTGCTCATAACAGTTCATAAACGCACGGTAATCTTTAGCTAACGTAGCATCTTGTTCGAACCGACGGTGCATGCGATTTAAAGCTCCGAGCGCCATTCGTCGGGTCTCGATTCCACTTTCCGGAATATCGCCCTTTACCGGCAAACGTACAATAAATCTACCGTCAGCTGTTCGCGTATGGGTATTTGCAAATTGTTTTTCGCATAATTCGTCATTCGGTTTTACAGCGACGTTTGCCCGCGGAAAGTCTTCAAGCTTCCAAAAACGTTCTAAAGAATCATTTAGATTCTCCGCGGGAGTACTGTGCAATATCTTAAGGGGATTCCTAATCCCTTGCTCCGCCCGCCGTAGCGAAATGTGTTCAATCGACCCGGAAATTGTCCAGCCCAAAGCTGTATTCTGTGCGACGAGCTTCGATGGCGGAAAGCGCTTTAACCCTGGTCTCAATAATAAGCCATAAATATCGGCACCCAAAATTAAATCCACGGTGCCAGGAGTATAAAACTGTGGGTCCGCTAAACATATTTCGTCAAACTGTCGGAGGTCGAAATTGAAAATGTCGCGCGTCGGTGAATGAGAGGTAAGTCTTGGCAATATAAGAGCTTCGGTCTCTAGTTTAAAGCTAGCATTAAAACGAGAAACAATATGAAAGTTCGTCTTCGAACGTGCTATTCCAACAGATGTACCGCCAACTACAGATAAAGGAATATTTACCCGCCTTCTAGGAAGTTCAAGCAATTGAGCAAGGGCCTCCGTCATAAAGGTTCCTTCCGAGCCCTGGTCTAATAGGGCGCGCGCACGTGTTTGACAGCCGTTAGGGCCTAATATAATTATTTGCGCTGTGGCGAGAATTATTGGATATTTCGGTGCGGGAGTGCATACGGTGTGCACATTTATGCGTGTGGAACTATCGTCAGGCTTTTCCTCCGAAGATGAATGGTCGCGGCATGGGGTTTAGCCTGCGATCGCGCCGCACCTTCGAAGTGCAGCAGCGAGTGATGCTTATCCCGACATTTCGAGCATCGACCTTTCGAAGTACAGTCTTTATAACCGTGACGGCCAAAGCAATTAAAACATAAACGTAAATGCCGAATGTCCACGCGACGCTCATACGACGATTTTTTAAGGAATATTGGGCATTTCGCCAGAGTGTGTAATCCCGAGCATAAAAGGCATTTTGAGCGCGTGTTTTTATAGGTTCGCGATACGTTAGTATGGAAAATTCTACGCGCTCCTGGATATGGTTTATTAAGTATATTGCTGCCTTTTTCATTCTTGCTCTCAGTACTAATCATACTCAAAGCATGAGCGCGTTTTTCTAAAAATGCGGCTAACTCAGTAAATTTTGGAAAATATGAAGTTGTTCGCGTATCGGCGACGTCAGAGCTAAGGCTCATGCTTATGGTTCCGTCTTTAGCACTAAGCTCCGATTCCCATAGCTTGCGCGATTCCGAATCGAGACGCCCGCCTACAATATACACAAGCCAAACATCCCAGTGTTCTACTGGCATGTTTAGATTGGTCAGGGCGCGCACAATTCGTTGACTTTCGTCCGCGAATTTCCGTATTTCCATCGCCGATTCTCTTTTCATATATGGGAGATTCATCAATGCGTTCAGGTGATTCGTCACCGTTAACCGCGGGTTATAAAATCGCGCCTTTAGTGCGTTCCACGTAGAAAGATAATTGACACTCGTTGTAGTGACGTCTTTAACTAAGTCCGCAGCAGAACCCGTCAGGCACGACTTCAAGTATTGCAATTTGGTAGTATCATTCACGGAAGGAACGTTATGAACGAGGGATGAAAACAAGTCGCAAAAACTGTCCCAATCTTCATATTTACCTGAGAAGCTGGGAAGATCTAGTTTTGGAAGTTTAGCCGGCCGCGATACGAAACTATGACCATTATCGTTTACTAGTCGACAAGTATCTACGTTATTCTCCTTTTCGAATTCGCTAGCTAGAAGCAAAAGATAGTCG
Organism: Sycobia sp. Sy_11; assembly: GCA_018907035.1. Lineage (NCBI taxonomy): Eukaryota > Metazoa > Arthropoda > Insecta > Hymenoptera > Epichrysomallidae > Sycobia > Sycobia sp. Sy_11. The sequence goes on from JACCIC010000465.1 coordinate 10,256, forward strand.
AGCGTGTCCTCGTATGTCGTCTGCAGACGCGTAAAGATTCCATCCGTTACGTAAGTATCATTTGCCGCTAAGTCTTGACCTATGATTTCATTATTCGTTTTACGCGCCTCAGTCCAAATGTCATTAATTGCGTCAAGTCTAGATCGAACGATATTCGCGTTAAGCGTATCACGTGCCTTCTCCTTTATCCTGGAGCTTAATAATGAAAGTTCCGTCAAACGAGCGCACTGAATAGCGGTTAATTTTTTAAAAACCGTAGGCTTCATTTCGAATTCACGCTTATATAGCGGACGGACTCTACCAGAACAATAAAATTGTACAATGCCGCGATGAACGTTGCGGCTCTAATATACCCGTATGTATCAATATGGATTTATTTTATGTGAAGATTTTATATAAATAAGATCCCTATTTACTTTCCATCGAAAATGCTGGTTAGTGGTGGACCGACCGTACATTGACTTACACTGTTCATTAACATATACTTATTCTAAATTGTACACTATCGATATTATAAATAAACGTAATATAGACAACTCACACTAAAGAATACATTTCAACCAAATTATTAAATGTAACGTAAACGACAATATTACACCATACTCAATCACACCATCCTCACCCGGGGCACCAAAAATGTTGACATTAAATAAAAGATGAGTATTTGAAGAAGATGGGTGTTTGAGGATGGGTATAATAAAGACGTAAACAATGCTTATTCTTTATAACATTCATTTATTTACCGCGAGGCATAAAAAACCTCCACTCACTAAGTGGAGGAAAAAGCCTTTGTAATTACGATTTAAAGTAAGTAATTTATATACGATAGCAGTTCGATAATTCACGCAAATCCATACACACGACAATTACATCTCACGCAACCTGTACACCGAGTTCCTTTGCATACATACTAATTCACCGTGGAGTACTCCAGCGCACATTAATCAGGGGAGGTCCAATGGGGGAAGGATGTTCCTCGAAATACCTCCTGCTCTGCGCCGTGGTCCCAACGTCTTGGGGACGGGATCAGCCCTGACCACAGACGGCAGCCACTGGGCACGAGTGCCGCCGGGAACACCCTCGGAGCTAGATCTCCACAAGACCTTGTGTCTTGTCCCGCTGATGCGCCTTTATTCCTTACACGCTAATTATACACAACACTTTCAAATTACAATATTAACCGAATCGATCACCAAACAAGAAAGTCACAATTGATTAACATAAAACAATCATAAGACAAGTCCCAAAGCTCGAGACAACTTGCCCGGAACAGTGTCGAACGTCGAATGAATGTATTCATATACGTAGAAGTGCCTTCGTTGTTGGGCGGCTAGGTTATTAGAAAAACAAGAGACGGGGCGGGGCACTACCTGGACACATAGATCCGATTTACTAGAGGGATCTCGCTGGAACCCTAAGCAATAAAGTACACGTGTTCACCGTCTTGCCCGTGTATATTTCTAGGGACGAGGCCTTTATTTTTATTTATATTACGGTCTCGGATGACCGACCATGTCGTGCGAATACATCCACTCTCTCTCTCCCTCACTCTCACTCTCAATCTCTCTCTCTCTCTCTCTCTCTCTCTCTCTCTCTCTCTCTCTCTCTCTCTCTCTCTCCCTCTCTCTCTCTTTATACTCTCCAAATCGAACATCATGTTAAATGGTTTTTAAATACTGGATTAAAATCATTTACTTCATTTATTTTATATAAATTTTATATATTTCAATAATATATTTCACAGGTTTAAAGAGGTTTTAAACAATCATTCACCGGCTTAACTAGATCATTATCTATTTTATCTGATAAGCTTTTATCCATAATTAATGCAGGGGGCTTATCATATCGATATTAATAGATGTTACAGAATCCCAAGCGGTCTTAACAGATGTCAAATATTCTCCTGTCAATTTACATTTTTGTGCATCTTTGTCACAATCTTTTAGCTCATTATCTAAAGCTGTTCCACTTAGTTGAGATTTGATTGGATTCAGGACCTAGGAACATATAAAAATTTCATTGAAGAGTTTGTTTTATTCTTCCTACGGCATCAAGTACTACTCACAGCATCAAAGTTCGTCAAACTTTGTAAAACATTACTTAAACGATGCTTAACTGTTTCCTTAGCAGCTGCGAGTATAACTATTATAGCGTCCTCAAAACGTTTTTTACACGCATCAATACCTGGTTTTCCAGCCTTTTGATCGAGCGCAGTCTTAAAATATAATAATAAGCTATCTGAATTAAATTGTAGATAATAAGTTACATATACTAACTTGCACTTCGTCTATTCTCTTTTCCTTTCTTATATCGAGATCCTTCGAAGAAAGTGCCTTTATTTGACTATTCACTAGACCGCGTACAGTCTCTATATTCTTCGTTACCCCTTTTATTTTACCATCAAGAAGATCTGCCGCTTCTTTAGGCGTGTCTCCAAATACCTTCGAATCGACAAAATAATATTGACCATCTCCTTATAAATAAATAGTTAAAAAAGATATTTTATACCTGAATTCCATACATAGCGACAGCAATTGAAAAAATTATTAATTTCATTTTCAAGATGAGGTATATTGAATAAGTTATTTTTTAGTTGTATAGTATGCTATTAACCTAAGGAAAAAATTTAAAAAGTATTTTTCGGTAATATAAGAAATTGTCTGACTGCAGAAAGCTTATTTTAGTTATCAAACAAAGTATTATTCTTATTTGACATAAACCAATAAAAAAATAATATAGTTTATATAGAATAAATAGGTATAATATTTTATTTGAAAAAATGTTATTTGAATTTTAAATTTAGTTGACGAAGAAATTACAAAAGTTCGTGTAAGTAATATGTAAAAAAATTTAGAACGTACATGCACCAAATATATGTGCCTTCTTCAATACTACTCCATCCAACAAATAGACCATTAGAACAGATGCAATAGAAAATTGCACAAATGATGATTATATCGATGTTATAGAAGAAATCATTGGAATAGAACACGTTAGGTTCATTTCTAGAGTTACATGTAATAGAATTAAACTCTATTTTGTCTGAGAAATTACTAGTAGAAAAAACTGTTGAAATGCCAGTCTTTATAAAAGGACATGAATGGAAAGTCAATTATTCTCGTTTCAACAATGCAATATCTTACTAGAATCGGAAATTTTTAACTAAGCTTTTAGAATTTAAACTTTTAACTTTAGTAATATTATATATTTCTTTAACTTCATTAAATATTAGAATATTTTATTCCATAAGATTTGTATCATATATTATTTTTTTTAATAATTTTATTCTTATAATTTAAAGACTTTCTCAACAATTATATTGAATTTTTTAATAAATTTTTCAATTCAAATGTTAATACTTATATTATTTATATTTATTCTAATATTCAAGAGAAACTTAATGATCAATACTTTAATATTATTTAATGATTGCTTTTGTCTATATCATTATAATAATGTAATTTTAAATGTAAAAATAATTATTCGTAAAAACTTTTCTATATGAAAAATTAATTATGAAAATAGCTTTGCGTATTCAATATTATTTATTCTTTCTTAGTAATATTCCATTGTCATAGATCTCAGACTGATAAAATTTTGCATGCTTACTAGAATTTTGTTTATTAAATCAATTACTAGAATTTTTCATGATTTCATTACTGTGCTAATATTGATTATGCATTTAAGAGAGTTGCTCATATTATTCAAGGGGTAAATTATGATTGATTAATTCAATTAATTCTATAAACGAAGATCGAAAGTTTTTCTTATCATATTTTTTATTATTGGACAGAATATTGATCAATTTTGTTGGTCAACATATTCGTTAAACCATGGATGATAGGAACTTCCGATGCCAAATGATAAATTTAATATTAAAATATTATTTCTCCCTTTCTGGATTTTTTACTTATTTATTATTGAGTCGCGAATTAATGTTACTTATAGTATAAAATAATATACGACAATCCGTCTATAAGTGCTTCATTGGATGACTTGACTTTAGGAGCCTCGTCTTGCTTAGCCTCGAAGTTCATGCTGTACCATAATGAATCACTTATACGTCTTGTGTCGTAATATACTATATTGGCACACGATTATGTATCCAAATTAAAAATAACACGAAATATTTACTCGCTTATTTTTAAAATTAAATGCGTTACATTTAATTTAATTTAATATATCATTCTTGTATTAAAAGAATCGAATAATCAATATGGAATATCAAAAACGTTTTATAAAAAAAATTTGTTAGAATACATTTTGTTTCACAATAATAAAGAATATCTCGCACAAGATAACAAATTCTGGTCTTTCTTTTCTAAGTTATAAATTATTTCTTGTACAATGCGATACTGAACTGACTTCTAAAATAACTGATATTGTCTGATACTGGCGAGGTTTTATATGCGGAACTGCACGCCTACATGCTATAGAAAAATTAAAATAATGCTCTCCCCGTCTTTCCATTTTTCAATCTATCTATCTATAATAATTAAGGGATCTTATCATTCAACAATAAGAACTTTTTTATAATTGTCACGATGACACTTATTTCGAGGCATTAAACAAATACTGTAAAGGAAAGAAAATCATTCCAATTTTTTATGTAACACGTGTTGTGAATAAATATTTCAACATGTAGGAGAAATTTATTTTTTGTACCAAAATTTTTTTTATTTTAGATGCATCATTGTTAAAAAAAAGGTCAATCTGAAAAAATTTCCACTGATAATTCGATCGACAATGGAAGAACTTTTTTTAAGTGTAAAAATTAATAATTTTATCTTGTGGAGGATATATTAAGTCACATGGGCAATCGAATCATTCGATATAACGCCTACTTCTACTTGAGTTTATTTTACAAATATTAGGAGATATATTAATAAAAAATGTATGCTTTGAAGCATCTTTCTATTTTATTATGTTAATGGCAAAATAACATGTGTGCGAGTATACCACACAATGTGTTTCTATTGTCCCTGATATCCTTAGAACCTATGAGAAATAAATTATAACAGTTTACAAGAAAAATATCGAGAAGAAAAATTCTATAAACTTTTATAGGTCACACGGTCTCAACATTATACGTCTGAAACATATTATTTTTCTTGTAAAAAATTATACTTCTTCGGTGAACTAAACTCAATCATATCACCGAATATTGAAGAATTCGGTCTCCATCGATGATAGAGGATATTTCTATATTGTCTAAATTTTATAATAATAATTAAGTATAAAAATTTTTCAATTCAAATATAATATCATAGACAATAATTTAGGAAAATCTTTTTAATCGGTTTTGTCAATTTCTAAAAATTAAAAAATACTTATGTCGAATGACTCTTAAAATACTAATAATATTTTTATCGATCCCACATAATGACCGTTTGAATGTCATTATCATAGGACTCAAATCCGATAAAAATATTTATTCGTTTTTATCCATTTTTTATATTACACATTGAAATCTCTTATTCACAAACAATGTGTTAAAACATATGTATTATAACAAGGTTAAAACTAATTTTTTGAAAATTATTGTAATTTGTAGAGATAATAAAATTGACGGATCAGACAAAAATAATAATACTAATAATACTAATATAATCCCTTGCTCTTAATACTATAATAAAAAATACGTAGGGCAATCGTCTCAAAAATAACATAATATATATTTAACTTTCCACATTTCTTCAACTTCAATTACATATATCACCGTATATGATGATCTTAGGAAAAAAGATACTTATTGATCGCTGAATAAATAATACTAAATGAAAAATAAAATAATAAATGCAATTATTTAATATTTAGTCAAGTACTTTATGTTTAAATACATAATTTCAAAAGATAGTTAAACAATGAATATATATGTTAATATGTATAATAATGCAACAATAAACTTTGATACTTTTAAACAGTTGCTAAACATGCGGTTACTGGCTTCACTAAATTATTATCGATCTTGTTGGATAAGTTCTTATCCAAAACTAATATGAGAGGTTCTGACATTTCCTTATAAATCGAAAATACAGCATTATCGGTGCTACTAATAAGCTCAGAATATTGTCCCGTTAACTTGCACGTTTTTGGATCCTTATTACATGCACCAACCTCGCTATCTAAAGCTGTCCCATTTAATCTAGATTTTATTGGATCCAACACCTAAGACGATATTGAAATTCCATTGAAGATTTCGTTTTATTCTTGATACGTTATCAAGTACTACTCACCGCATTGAAGTTGTCCAACTTTGTAATACATTGTTTAAACGATGCTCAACAATTCTGTGAGCATCATCGAGTATAGGTATTAAAGCATCCTCCAAACGCTTTTTACACACATTAATGCCTTTTCTGCCTGCTTTTTGATCCAGTTGCTTCTTCAAATATAAATTATAAAATATATTAATTTCACTAACTGAAATCAGCCTTAACGATTAAATTATATTATATGTACTTGTACTGCAGCTATTCTGCTTTCACTTTTTATATTAAGATCGCTATTGTTTACTTGTGGCAGATTTGTATTTACCGTGTCCTTTATTTCATTTATTAATACACGTATGTGCACTATAGTCCCATCAAGACTGTGTGCAGTGTCATAATAATTTACTGCAATTACCTTGAAATAAGAGAGAATAACGAATCAACTCCTCGTATAAGAAATTAAATTAAACGTTTCTTACCTGAAGTGCATACAGAGCGACAAAAACTAAAAAGTATAATTCCATTCTTAATTATGAAGCTGATTAAATAACTTTTATTTAATAAATTTTATATTATTATTTGAAAGTACCTAAAACAACAACGTTTTATACAGAACAATATAATTAGAACGAAAAAGATGATTTCTTCCCACTTTTTTGAAGAAAAAATATCTTTGTTCACGTCTGCCTATCGGTCACACGACAGTAATACGATAATGGTTTAGTAAGCCCGCAACTTTTTAAATTTTTCGCGCTTTAGGTGTAGTGGAAACAGTGTTCTCATCAAATGATAATTAGCTGCAGACTAATCTCCAATTTCGAGCAAGCAACGCCAATACAAATTGAATTGTATGCAAGCTTCATAAATGCAACGAGATCTCCGAATTGTCAATTTCACTGGTGAAAAAATTCTTACAGAGATCGATTATGACCGTATCAGTACCATTGACGCTTTGCATTAAGGTTACAAAAAATCCGTCATTCTCGGAAATTCTCAATGAAATGGAAAAGCTTCATGGTAGATAATTCAACACGAAAAAAAGGATCAATGTTAAAATAAATGCTTATTTCAAGCCACTTATTTTAAAATCAATGAAGAAATCAGTAAGCAATACGTTGACCTAGATCTATCGATATAACAAGAAATTATGTAGAAGTAGACAATGACTTTTCGCTGAAAAAAAAGTTTTCCTCGTACCTTAAGTCAGATTAACCTCGAAACCTCGATTTGGGCACGATTCACAATATTCGAATCTGCAACAGATAGCCAAAATAAAATACATACGTGTACAAACGTAACGAGCAAATCT
>JACCIC010000466.1:0-17652 GCA_018907035.1 Sycobia sp. Sy_11
CAGCAGATTTCTTCTTGAATGGGATTTATTATCTTTCAGAAGCAATACCCAAGAATCTCATAAAGAACAGTACGTAAATGTCTCTAGTCGTAGGACTCTTTAGGATGAACTATTGCGACAGCAGATTTCTTCATGAATGGTATTTGCTTTCTTTCAGAAGCTCTACCCAAGTTTCCCATAAGAACAGTATGTAAATGTCTGTAGTCGTAGGACTCGTAAGATGAACTATTGCGACCGCATATTTCTTCATGAATCGGATTTGTTATCTTTCAGAAGCAATACTCAAGATTCCCATAAAGAACAGTACGTAAATGTCTCTAGTCCTAGGACTCTTTTGGATGAACTATTGCGACAACAAGATTTCTTCATGAAAGTGATTTGTTATCTTTCAGAAGCAATACTCATGATTCCCATAAAGAACAGTACGTAAATGTCTCTAGTCCTAGGACTCTTTAGGATGAACGATTACGAGAGCAGATTTCTTCCTGAATGGGATTTATTATCTTTCAGAAGCAATACACAAGAATCTCATAAAGAACAGTACGTAAATGCATCTAGTCGTAGGACTGTTTAGGATGAACTATTCTGACAGCAGATTTCTTCATGAATGGTATTTGCTTTCTTTCAGAAGCTCTACCCAAGTTTCCCATAAGAACAGTATGTAAATGTCTCTAGTCGTAGGACTCGTAAGATGAACTATTGCCACCGCATATTTCTTCATGAATCGGATTTGTTATCTTCAGAAACAATACTCAAGATTCCCATAAAGAAAAGTACATAAATGTCTCTAGTCCTAGGACTCTTTAGGATGAACTATTGCGACCGCAGATTTCTTCCTGAATGGGATCTGTTATCTTTCAGAAGCAATACTCATGATTCCCATAAAGAACAGTACGTAAATGTATCTAGTCCTAGGACTCGTTAGGATGAACGATTACGAGAGCAGATTTCTTCCTGAATGGGATTTATTATCTTTCAGAAGCAATATCCAAGATTCTCATAAGAACAGTAAGCAAATGGATCTAGTCAGTAGGACTCTTTAGGAATGACTATTCTGACAGCAGATTTCTTCATGAATGGTATTTGCTATTCTTTCTGAAGCTCCTACCCCAAGTTTCCATAAGAACAAGTATGTAAAATGTCTCTAGTTGTAGAACTCTTTAGGATGAACAATTGCGACAGAAGATTTATTCATGAATGGGATTTGTTATCTATCAATGCAATACCCAAGATTCCCATAAAGAACAGTAAAGTAAATGTCTCTAGTCGTTGGACTCTTTTAGGATAAACTATTGCGACAGCAAGATTTCTTCATGAATGCAAAGTCTTATCTTTCAATTGCAATATCAAGATTCCCATAAGGTGAGTAAGTAAATGTCTCTAGTCATAGGACTCTTTAGGATGAACTATTACGAGAGCAGATTTCTTCATGAATGGGATTTGTTATCTTTCAGAAGCAATACCCAAGATTCCCATAAAGAACAGTACGTAAATGTCTCTGGTCGTAGGACACTTTAGGATGAACTATTGCGACTAGCAGGTTTCTTCATGAATGGGATTTGTTATCTTTCATTGCAATGTTCAAGATTCCCATAAGGTGAGTACGTAAATGTCTCTAGACGTTGACTCTTTTGGATGAACTATTGCGACAAGAAGATTTCTTCATGAATGGGATTTGTTATCTTTCAGAAGCAATACCCAATTTTACCATAAAGAACAGTATGTAAATGTCTCTAGTCGTAGGACTCTTAGGATGAACTATTGCGACAGCAGATTTCTTCAATGAATGGGAATTGTTATCTTTCAGAAGCAATACTCAAGATTCCCATAAGGTGAGTACGTAAATGTCTCTAGTCGTTGGACTCTTTTGGATGAACTATTGCGACAACAAGATTTCTTCATGAATGGGAATTGTTATCTTTCAGAAGCAATACTCAAGATTCCATAAGGTGAGTACGTAAATGTCTCTAGTCGTTGGACACTTTTGGATGAACTATTGCGACAACAAGATTTCTTCATGAATGGGATTTGTTATCTTTCAGAAGCAATACCCAAGTTTCCCATAAAGAACAGTACGTAAATGTCTCTAGTCGTAGGACTCTTTAGGATGAACTATTGCGACAGCAGATTTCTTCATGAATGGTATTTGCTTTCTTTCAGAAGCTCTACCCAAGTTTCCCATAAGAACAGTATGTAAATGTCTGTAGTCGTAGGACTCGTAAGATGAACTATTGCGACCGCATATTTCTTCATGAATCGGATTTGTTATCTTTCAGAAGCAATACTCAAGATTCCCATAAAGAACAGTACGTAAATGTCTCTAGTCCTAGGACTCTTTTGGATGAACTATTGCGACAACAAGATTTCTTCATGAAAGTGATTTGTTATCTTTCAGAAGCAATACTCATGATTCCCATAAAGAACAGTACGTAAATGTCTCTAGTCCTAGGACTCTTTAGGATGAACGATTACGAGAGCAGATTTCTTCCTGAATGGGATTTATTATCTTTCAGAAGCAATACACAAGAATCTCATAAAGAACAGTACGTAAATGCATCTAGTCGTAGGACTGTTTAGGATGAACTATTCTGACAGCAGATTTCTTCATGAATGGTATTTGCTTTCTTTCAGAAGCTCTACCCAAGTTTCCCATAAGAACAGTATGTAAATGTCTCTAGTCGTAGGACTCGTAAGATGAACTATTGCCACCGCATATTTCTTCATGAATCGGATTTGTTATCTTTCAGAAACAATACTCAAGATTCCCATAAAGAAAAGTACATAAATGTCTCTAGTCCTAGGACTCTTTAGGATGAACTATTGCGACCGCAGATTTCTTCCTGAATGGGATCTGTTATCTTTCAGAAGCAATACTCATGATTCCCATAAAGAACAGTACGTAAATGTATCTAGTCCTAGGACTCGTTAGGATGAACGATTACGAGAGCAGATTTCTTCCTGAATGGGATTTATTATCTTTCAGAAGCAATATCCAAGATTCTCATAAAGAACAGTAAGCAAATGGATCTAGTCGTAGGACTCTTTAGGATGAACTATTCTGACAGCAGATTTCTTCATGAATGGTATTTGCTTTCTTTCTGAAGCTCTACCCAAGTTTCCCATAAGAACAGTATGTAAATGTCTCTAGTTGTAGAACTCTTTAGGATGAACAATTGCGACAGAAGATTTATTCATGAATGGGATTTGTTATCTATCAATGCAATACCCAAGATTCCCATAAAGAACAGTACGTAAATGTCTCTAGTCGTAGGACTCTTTAGGATTAACTATTGCGACAGCAGATTTCTTCATGAATGCAAAGTCTTATCTTTCATTGCAATATTCAAGATTCCCATAAGGTGAGTAAGTAAATGTCTCTAGTCATAGGACTCTTTAGGATGAACTATTACGAGAGCAGATTTCTTCATGAATGGGATTTGTTATCTTTCAGAAGCAATACCCAAGATTCCCATAAAGAACAGTACGTAAATATCTCTGGTCGTAGGACACTTTAGGATGAACTATTGCGACTGCAGGTTTCTTCATGAATGGGATTTGTTATCTTTCATTGCAATGTTCAAGATTCCCATAAGGTGAGTACGTAAATGTCTCTAGACGTTTGACTCTTTTGGATGAACTATTGCGACAAGAAGATTTCTTCATGAATGGGATTTGTTATCTTTCAGAAGCAATACCCAATTTTAACCATAAAGAACAGTATGTAAATGTCTCTAGTCGTAGGACTCTTTAGGATGAACTATTGCGACAGCAGATTTCTTCATGAATGGGAATTGTTATCTTTCAGAAGCAATACTCAAGATTCCCATAAGGTGAGTACGTAAATGTCTCTAGTCGTTGGACTCTTTTGGATGAACTATTGCGACAACAAGATTTCTTCATGAATGGGAATTGTTATCTTTCAGAAGCAATACTCAAGATTCCCATAAGGTGAGTACGTAAATGTCTCTAGTCGTTGGACACTTTTGGATGAACTATTGCGACAACAAGATTTCTTCATGAATGGGATTTGTTATCTTTCAGAAGCAATACCCAAGTTTCCCATAAAGAACAGTACGTAAATGTCTCTAGTCGTAGGATTCCTTAGGATGAACAATTGCGACTTCAGATTTCTTCACGAATGACATTTGTTATCTTTCAGAAGCTCTACCCAAGTTTCCCATAAAGAACAGTACGTAAATATCTCAAGTCCTAGGATTCTTTAGGATGAACTATTGCGACAGCAGATTTCTTCATGAATGGGATTTGTTATCTTTCAGAAGCAATACCCAAGTTTCCCATAAAGAACAGTACGTAAATATCTCTAGTCCTAGGATTCTTTAGGATGAACTATTGCGAGAGCCGATTTCTTCATGAATGGGATTTGCTTTCTTTCAGAAGCAATACCCAAGATTCCCGTAAAGAACTGTACGTAAATGACTCTAGTCGTAGGACTCTTTAGGATGAACTATTGCGACAGCAGATTTCTTCATGAATGCAAATTGTTATCTTTCATTGCAATATTCAAGATTCCCATAAGGTGAGTACGTAAATGACTCTAGTCGTAGGACTCTTTACGATGAACTATTGCGACAATAGATTTCTTCATGAATGGGATTTCTTATCTTTAAGAAGCAATGCTCAAGATTCCCATAAAGAAGAGTACGTTAATGTCTCTAGTCGTTGGACTCTTTTGGATGAACTATTGCGACAACAAGATTTCTTCATGAATGGGATTTGCTTTCTTTGAGAAGCAATACCCAAGTTTCCCATAAGAACAGTTCGGAAATATCTCTAGTCATAGTACTCTTTAGGATGAACTATTACGAGAGCAGATTTCTTCATGAATGGGATTTGTTATCTTTCAGAAGCAATACCCAATTTTCCCATAAAGAAGAGTACGTAAATATCTCTTGTCGTAGGACACTTTAGGATGAACTATTGCGACTGCAGGTTTCTTCATGAATGGGATTTGTTATCTTTCATTGCAATGTTCAAGATTCCCATAAGGTGAGTACGTAAATGTCTCTAGTCGTTGGACTCTTTTGGATGAACTATTGCGACAACAAGATTTCTTCATGAATGGGATTTGTTATCTTTCAGAAGCAATACCCAAGAATCTCATAAAGAACAGTACGTAAATGCATCTAGTCGTAGGACTGTTTAGGATGAACTATTCTGACAGCAGATTTCTTCATGAATGGTATTTGCTTTCTTTCAGAAGCTCTACCCAAGTTTCCCACAAAAAACAGTACGTAAATGTCTCTAGTCGTAGGACTCTTTAGGATGAACTATTGCGACAGCAGATTTCTTCATGAATGGGATTTGTTATCTTCCAGAAGCAATACTCAAGATTCCCATAAGGTGAGTACGTAAATGTCTCTAGTCGTTGGACTCTTTTGGATGAACTATTGCGACAACAAGATTTCTTCATGAATGGGATTTGTTATCTTTCAGAAGCAATACCCAAGTTTCCCATAAAGAACAGTACGTAAATGTCTCTAGTCGTAGGATTCCTTAGGATGAACAATTGCGACTTCAGATTTCTTCATGAATGACATTTGTTATCTTTCAGAAGCTCTACCCAAGTTTCCCATAAAGAACAGTACGTGAATGTCTCTAGTCCTAGGATTCTTTAGGATGAACTACTGCGACATCAGATTTCTTCATGAATGGGATTTGTTATCTTTCATTGCAATGTTCAAGATTCCCATAAGGTGAGTACGTAAATGTCTCCAGTTGGAGGAGCCTATAGGATGCACTATTGCGACTGCAGATTTCTTCTTGAATGACATTTGGTATCCTTCAGAAGCACTACCCATGTTTCCCATAAGAACAGTACGTAAATGTCTCTAGTCTTAGGACTCTTTCGGATGAACTATTGCGACAGCAGATTTCTTCATGAATGGGATTTGTTATCTTTCATTGCAATGTTCAAGATTCCCATAAGGTGAGTACGTAAATGTCTCTAGTCCTAGGACTCTTTTGGATGAACTATTGCGACAACAAGATTTCTTCATGAATGTGATTTGTTATCTTTCAGAAGCAATACTCATGATTCCCATAAAGAACAGTACGTAAATGTATCTAGTCGTAGGACTCTTTTGGATGAACTATTCTGACAGCAGATTTCTTCTTGAATGGGATTTATTATCTTTCAGAAGCAATACCCAAGAATCTCATAAAGAACAGTACGTAAATGTCTCTAGTCGTAGGACTCTTTAGGATGAACTATTGCGACAGCAGATTTCTTCATGAATGGTATTTGCTTTCTTTCAGAAGCTCTACCCAAGTTTCCCATAAGAACAGTATGTAAATGTCTGTAGTCGTAGGACTCGTAAGATGAACTATTGCGACCGCATATTTCTTCATGAATCGGATTTGTTATCTTTCAGAAGCAATACTCAAGATTCCCATAAAGAACAGTACGTAAATGTCTCTAGTCCTAGGACTCTTTTGGATGAACTATTGCGACAACAAGATTTCTTCATGAAAGTGATTTGTTATCTTTCAGAAGCAATACTCATGATTCCCATAAAGAACAGTACGTAAATGTCTCTAGTCCTAGGACTCTTTAGGATGAACGATTACGAGAGCAGATTTCTTCCTGAATGGGATTTATTATCTTTCAGAAGCAATACACAAGAATCTCATAAAGAACAGTACGTAAATGCATCTAGTCGTAGGACTGTTTAGGATGAACTATTCTGACAGCAGATTTCTTCATGAATGGTATTTGCTTTCTTTCAGAAGCTCTACCCAAGTTTCCCATAAGAACAGTATGTAAATGTCTCTAGTCGTAGGACTAGTAAGATGAACTATTGCCACCGCATATTTCTTCATGAATCGGATTTGTTATCTTTCAGAAACAATACTCAAGATTCCCATAAAGAAAAGTACATAAATGTCTCTAGTCCTAGGACTCTTTAGGATGAACTATTGCGACCGCAGATTTCTTCCTGAATGGGATCTGTTATCTTTCAGAAGCAATACTCATGATTCCCATAAAGAACAGTACGTAAATGTATCTAGTCCTAGGACTCGTTAGGATGAACGATTACGAGAGCAGATTTCTTCCTGAATGGGATTTATTATCTTTCAGAAGCAATATCCAAGATTCTCATAAAGAACAGTAAGCAAATGGATCTAGTCGTAGGACTCTTTAGGATGAACTATTCTGACAGCAGATTTCTTCATGAATGGTATTTGCTTTCTTTCTGAAGCTCTACCCAAGTTTCCCATAAGAACAGTATGTAAATGTCTCTAGTTGTAGAACTCTTTAGGATGAACAATTGCGACAGAAGATTTATTCATGAATGGGATTTGTTATCTATCAATGCAATACCCAAGATTCCCATAAAGAACAGTACGTAAATGTCTCTAGTCGTAGGACTCTTTAGGATTAACTATTGCGACAGCAGATTTCTTCATGAATGCAAATTCTTATCTTTCATTGCAATATTCAAGATTCCCATAAGGTGAGTAAGTAAATGTCTCTAGTCATAGGACTCTTTAGGATGAACTATTACGAGAGCAGATTTCTTCATGAATGGGATTTGTTATCTTTCAGAAGCAATACCCAAGATTCCCATAAAGAACAGTACGTAAATATCTCTGGTCGTAGGACACTTTAGGATGAACTATTGCGACTGCAGGTTTCTTCATGAATGGGATTTGTTATCTTTCATTGCAATGTTCAAGATTCCCATAAGGTGAGTACGTAAATGTCTCTAGACGTTTGACTCTTTTGGATGAACTATTGCGACAAGAAGATTTCTTCATGAATGGGATTTGTTATCTTTCAGAAGCAATACCCAATTTTCCCATAAAGAACAGTATGTAAATGTCTCTAGTCGTAGGACTCTTTAGGATGAACTATTGCGACAGCAGATTTCTTCATGAATGGGAATTGTTATCTTTCAGAAGCAATACTCAAGATTCCCATAAGGTGAGTACGTAAATGTCTCTAGTCGTTGGACTCTTTTGGATGAACTATTGCGACAACAAGATTTCTTCATGAATGGGAATTGTTATCTTTCAGAAGCAATACTCAAGATTCCCATAAGGTGAGTACGTAAATGTCTCTAGTCGTTGGACACTTTTGGATGAACTATTGCGACAACAAGATTTCTTCATGAATGGGATTTGTTATCTTTCAGAAGCAATACCCAAGTTTCCCATAAAGAACAGTACGTAAATGTCTCTAGTCGTAGGATTCCTTAGGATGAACAATTGCGACTTCAGATTTCTTCACGAATGACATTTGTTATCTTTCAGAAGCTCTACCCAAGTTTCCCATAAAGAACAGTACGTAAATATCTCAAGTCCTAGGATTCTTTAGGATGAACTATTGCGACAGCAGATTTCTTCATGAATGGGATTTGTTATCTTTCAGAAGCAATACCCAAGTTTCCCATAAAGAACAGTACGTAAATATCTCTAGTCCTAGGATTCTTTAGGATGAACTATTGCGAGAGCCGATTTCTTCATGAATGGGATTTGCTTTCTTTCAGAAGCAATACCCAAGATTCCCGTAAAGAACTGTACGTAAATGACTCTAGTCGTAGGACTCTTTAGGATGAACTATTGCGACAGCAGATTTCTTCATGAATGCAAATTGTTATCTTTCATTGCAATATTCAAGATTCCCATAAGGTGAGTACGTAAATGACTCTAGTCGTAGGACTCTTTACGATGAACTATTGCGACAATAGATTTCTTCATGAATGGGATTTGTTATCTTTCAGAAGCAATACTCATGATTCCCATAAAGAACAGTACGTAAATGTATCTAGTCGTAGGACTCTTTTGGATGAACTATTGCGACAACAAGATTTCTTCATGAATGTGATTTGTTATCTTTCAGAAGCAATACTCATGATTCCCATAAAGAACAGTACGTAAATGTATCTAGTCGTAGGACTCTTTTGGATGAACTATTCTGACAGCAGATTTCTTCTTGAATGGGATTTATTATCTTTCAGAAGCAATACCCAAGAATCTCATAAAGAACAGTACGTAAATTGATCTAGTCGTAGGACACTTTAGGATGAACTATTCTGACAGCAGATTTCTTCATGAATGGTATTTGCTTTCTTTCAGAAGCTCTACCCAAGTTTCCCATAAGAACAGTATGTAAATGTCTCTAGTCGTAGGACTCGTAAGATGAACTATTGCCACCGCATATTTCTTCATGAATGGGATTGGTTATCTTTCAGAAGCAATACCCAAGATTCCCATAAAGAACAGTACGTAAATGTCTCTGGTAGTAGGACACTTTAGGATGAACTATTGCGACTGCATGTTTCTTCATGAATAGGATTTGTTATCTTTCATTGCCATATTCAACATTCCCATAAGGTGAGTACGTAAATGTCTCTAGTCGTTGGACTCTTTTGGATGAACTATTGCGACAACAAGATTTCTTCATGAATAGGATTTGTTATCTTTCATTGCAATATTCAACATTCCCATAAGGTGAGTACGTAAATGTCTCTAGTCGTTGGACTCTTTTGGATGAACTATTGCGACAACAAGATTTCTTCATGAATGGGATTTGTTATCTTTCAGAAGCAATACCCAAGTTTCCCATAAAGAACAGTACGTAAATGTCTCTAGTCGTAGGATTCCTTAGGATGAACAATTGCGACTTCAGATTTCTTCATGAATGACATTTGTTATCTTTCAGAAGCTCTACCCAAGTTTCCCATAAAGAACAGTACGTGAATGTCTCTAGTCCTAGGATTCTTTAGGATGAACTACTGCGACAGCAGATTTCTTCATGAATGGGATTTGTTATCTTTCAGAAGCAATACCCAAGTTTCCCATAAAGAACAGTACGTAAATGTCTCTAGTCCTAGGACTCTTTAGGATGAACGATTACGAGAGCAGATTTCTTCCTGAATGGGATTTATTATTTTTCAGAAGCAATACCCAAGATTCCCATAAAGAACAGTTCGTAAATGTCTCTAGTCGTAGGACTCTTTACGATGAACTATTACGAGAGCAGATTTGTTCATGAATGGGATTGGTTATCTTTCAGAAGCAATACCCAAGATTCCCATAAAGAACAGTACGTAAATGTCTCTGGTAGTAGGACACTTTAGGATGAACTATTGCGACTGCATGTTTCTTCATGAATAGGATTTGTTATCTTTCATTGCAATATTCAACATTCCCATAAGGTGAGTACGTAAATGTCTCTAGTCGTTGGACTCTTTAGGATGAACTATTGCGACAGCAAGATTTCTTCATGAATGGGATTTGTTATCTTTCAGAAGCAATACCCAAGTTTCCCATAAAGAACAGTACGTAAATGTCTCTAGTCGTAGGACTCTTTAGGATGAACTATTGCGACAGCAGATTTCTTCATGAATGGGATTTGTTATCTTTCAGAAGCAATACCCAAGTTTCCCATAAAGAACAGTACGTAAATGTCTCTAGTCGTAGGACTCTTTAGGATGAACTATTGCGACAGCAGATTTCTTCATGAATGGGATTTGTTATCTTTCAGAAGCAATACTCAAGATTCCCATAAAGAAGAGTACGTAAATGTCTCTAGTCGTAGGACTCCTTAGGATGAACTATTGCGACTTCAGATTTCTTCATGAATGGCATTTGTTATCTTTCAGAAGCACTACCCAAGTTTCCCATAAAGAACAGTACGTAAATGTCTCTAGTCGTAGGACTCTTTACGATCAACTATTGCGACAATAGATTTCTTCATGAATGGGATTACAGATCTTTAAGAAGCAATGCTCAAGATTCCCGTAAAGAAGAGTACGTTAATATCTCTAGTCGTAGGACTCGTAAGATGAACTATTGCGACCGCATATTCCTTCATGAATCGGATTTATTATCTTTCAGAAGTAATACTCAAGATTCCCATAAAGAACAGTACGTAAATGTCTCTAGTCCTAGGACTCTTTCGGATGAACTATTGCGACCGCAGATTTCTTCCTGAATGGGATCTGTTATCTTTCAGAACCAATACTCATGATTCCCATAAAGGACAGTACGTAAATGTCTCTAGTCCTAGGACTGTTTAGGATGAACGATTACGAGGGCAGATTTCTTCATGAATGGGATTTGTTATCTTTCAGAAGCAATACCCAAGATTCCCATAAAGAACAGTATGTAAATGTCTCTAGTCGTAGGACTCTTTACGGTGAACTATTGCGACAATAGATTTCTTCATGAATGGGATTTCTTATCTTTAAGAAGCAATGCTCAAGATTCCAATAAGGTGAGTACGTAAATGTCTATAGTCGTTGGACTCTTTTGGATGAACTATTGCGACAACAAGATTTCTTCATGAATGGGATTTGTTATCTTTCAGAAGCAATACCCAAGATTCCCATAAAGAACAGTATGTAAATGTCTCTAGTCGTAGGACTCTTTACGGTGAACTATTGCGACAATAGATTTCTTCATGAATGGGATTTTTTATCTTTCAGAAGCAATACCCAAGTTTCCCATAAAGAACAGTACGTAAATGTCTCTAGTCGTTGGACTCGTTTGGGTGAACTATTGCGACAACAAGATTTCTTCATGAATGGGATTTTTTATCTTTCAGAAGCAATACCCAAGTTTCCCATAAAGAACAGTACGTAAATGTCTCTAGTCATAGGACTCTTTAGGATGAACTATTACGAGAGCAGATTTCTTCATGAATGGGATTGGTTATCTTTCAGAAGCAATACCCAAGATTCCCATAAAGAACAGTACGTAAATGTCTCTGGTAGTAGGACACTTTAGGATGAACTATTGCGACTGCATGTTTCTTCATGAATAGGATTTGTTATCTTTCATTGCAATATTCAACATTCCCATAAGGTGAGTACGTAAATGTCTCTAGTCGTTGGACTCTTTTGGATGAACTATTGCGACAACAAGATTTCTTCATGAATAGGATTTGTTATCTTTCATTGCAATATTCAACATTGCCATAAGGTGAGTACGTAAATGTCTCTAGTCGTTGGACTCTTTTGGATGAACTATTGCGACAACAAGATTTCTTCATGAATGGGATTTGTTATCTTTCAGAAGCAATACCCAAGTTTCCCATAAAGAACAGTACGTAAATGTCTCTAGTCGTAGGATTCTTTAGGATGAACAATTGCGACTTCAGATTTCTTCATGAATGGGATTTGTTATCTTTCAGAAGCAATGCTCAAGATTCCCATAAGGTGAGTACGTAAATGTCTATAGTCGTTGGACTCTTTTGGATGAACTATTGCGACAAAAAGATTTCTTCATGAATGGGATTTTTTATCTTTCAGAAGCAATACCCAAGTTTCCCATAAAGAACAGTACGTAAATGTCTCTAGTCGTTGGACTCGTTTGGGTGAACTATTGCGACAACAAGATTTCTTCATGAATGGGATTTTTTATCTTTCAGAAGCAATACCCAAGTTTCCCATAAAGAACAGTACGTAAATGTCTCTAGTCATAGGACTCTTTAGGATGAACTATTACGAGAGCAGATTTCTTCATGAATGGGATTGGTTATCTTTCAGAAGCAATACCCAAGATTCCCATAAAGAACAGTACGTAAATGTCTCTGGTAGTAGGACACTTTAGGATGAACTATTGCGACTGCATGTTTCTTCATGAATAGGATTTGTTATCTTTCATTGCAATATTCAACATTCCCATAAGGTGAGTACGTAAATGTCTCTAGTCGTTGGACTCTTTTGGATGAACTATTGCGACAACAAGATTTCTTCATGAATAGGATTTGTTATCTTTCATTGCAATATTCAACATTCCCATAAGGTGAGTACGTAAATGTCTCTAGTCGTTGGACTCTTTTGGATGAACTATTGCGACAACAAGATTTCTTCATGAATGGGATTTGTTATCTTTCAGAAGCAATACCCAAGTTTCCCATAAAGAACAATACGTAAATGTCTCTAGTCGTAGGACTCTTTAGGATGAACTATTGCGACAGCAGATTTCTTCATGAATGGGATTTGTTATCTTTCAGAAGCAATACTCAAGATTCCCATAAGGTGAGTACGTAAATGTCTCTAGTCGTTGGACTCGTTTGGATGAACTATTGCGACAACAAGATTTCTTCATGAATGGGATTTGTTATCTTTCAGAAGCAATACCCAAGTTTCCCATAAAGAACAGTACGTAAATGTCTCTAGTCGTAGCATTCCTTAGGATGAACAATTACGACTTCAGATTTCTTCATGAATGACATTTGTTATCTTTCAGAAGCTCTACCCAAGTTTCCCATAAAGAACAGTACGTAAATGTCTCTAGTCGTAGGACTCTTTACGATCAACTATTGCGACAATAGATTTCTTCATGAATGGGATTACAGATCTTTAAGAAGCAATGCTCAAGATTCCCGTAAAGAAGAGTACGTTAATATCTCTAGTCGTAGGACTCGTAAGATGAACTATTGCGACCGCATATTCCTTCATGAATCGGATTTATTATCTTTCAGAAGTAATACTCAAGATTCCCATAAAGAACAGTACGTAAATGTATCTAGTCCTAGGACTCTTTCGGATGAAACTATTGCGACCGCAGATTTCTTCCTGAATGGGATCTGTTATCTTTCAGAAGCAATACTCATGATTCCCATAAAGAACAGTACGTAAATGTCTCTAGTCGTAGGACTCTTTAGGATGAAACTATTACAGGAGCAGATTTCTTCATGAATGGGATTGGTTATCTTTCAGAAGCAATACCCAGATTCCCATAAAGAACAGTACGTAAATGTCTCTAGGTCCTAGGACTCGTTTGGATGAAACTATTGCGGACATCAGATTGCTTCATGAATGGGATTTTGTATCTTTCATTGCAATGTTCAAGATTCCCATAAGGTGAGTACGTAAATGTCTCTAGTCGTTGGACTCTAGGATGAACTATGCAACAATTTTTGATGTTTTTCTTCATTTTTTTAAGGTGGAGAAATGTCTCTAGTTATTAGCGAATATTGCGACAACAGATTTCTTCATGAATGGGATTTTTTATCTTTCAGAAGCATACCAAGTTTTCCATAAGAACAGTACGTAAATGTCTCTAGTCTAGGACTCTTTAGGATGAACTATTGAGAGCAGATTTCTTCATGAATGGGATTGGTTATCTTTCAGAAGCAATACCCAAGATTCCCATAAAGAACAGTACGTAAATGTCTCTGGTAGTAGGACACTTTAGGATGAACTATTGCGACTGCATGTTTCTTCATGAATAGGATTTGTTATCTTTCATTGCAATATTCAACATTCCCATAAGGTGAGTACGTAAATGTCTCTAGTCGTTGGACTCTTTTGGATGAACTATTGCGACAACAAGATTTCTTCATGAATAGGATTTGTTATCTTTCATTGCAATATTCAACATTCCCATAAGGTGAGTACGTAAATGTCTCTAGTCGTTGGACTCTTTTGGATGAACTATTGCGACAACAAGATTTCTTCATGAATAGGATTTGTTATCTTTCATTGCAATATTCAACATTCCCATAAGGTGAGTACGTAAATGTCTCTAGTCGTTGGACTCTTTTGGATGAACTATTGCGACAACAAGATTTCTTCATGAATGGGATTTGTTATCTTTCAGAAGCAATACCCAAGTTTCCCATAAAGAACAGTACGTAAATGTCTCTAGTCGTAGGATTCTTTAGGATGAACAATTGCGACTTCAGATTTATTCATGAATGGGATTTGTTATCTTTCAGAATCAATACCCAAGTTTCCCATAAAGAAGAATACGTAAATGTCTCTAGTCGTAGGACTCTTTAGGATGAACTATTGCGACAGCAGATTTCTTCATGAATGGGATTTGTTATCTTTCAGAAGCAATACTCAAGATTCCCATAAAGAACAGTACGTAAATGTCTCTAGTCGTAGGACTCTTTACGATCAACTATTGCGACAATAGATTTCTTCATGAATGGGATTACAGATCTTTAAGAAGCAATGCTCAAGATTCCCATAAAGAAGAGTACGTTAATATCTCTAGTCGTAGGACTCGTAAGATGAACTATTGCGACGGCATATTTCTTCATGAATCGGATTTATTATCTTTCAGAAGCAATACCCAAGATTCCCATAAAGAACAGTACGTAAATGTCTCTAGTCGTAGAACACATTAGGATGAACTATTGCGAGAGCCGATTTCTTCATGAATGGGACTTGCTTTCTTTCAGAAGCAATACCCAAGATTCCCGTAAAGAACTGTACGTAAATGACTCTAGTCGTAGGACTCGTTTGGATGAACTATTGCGACAACAAGATTTCTTCATGAATGGGATTTGTTATCTTTCAGAAGCAATACCCAAGTTTCCCATAAAGAACAGTACGTAAATGTCTCTAGTCGTAGCATTCCTTAGGATGAACAATTGCGACTTCAGATTTCTTCACGAATGACATTTGTTATCTTTCAGAAGCTCTACCCAAGTTTCCCATAAAGAACAGTACGTAAATATCTCAAGTCCTAGGATTCTTTAGGATGAACTATTGCGACAGCAGATTTCTTCATGAATGGGATTTGTTATCTTTCAGAAGCAATACCCAAGTTTCCCATAAAGAACAGTACGTAAATATCTCTAGTCCTAGGATTCTTTAGGATGAACTATTGCGACAGCAGATTTCTTCCTGAATGGCATTTATTATCTTTCAGAAGCAATACCCAAGATTCCCATAAAGAACAGTACGTAAATGTCTCTAGTCGTAGAACACATTAGGATGAACTATTGCGAAAGCCGATTTCTTCATGAATGGGATTTGTTATCTTTCAGAAGCAATACCCAATTTTCCCATAAAGAAGAGTACGTAAATGACTCTAGTCGTAGGACTCTTTACGATGAACTATTGCGACAATAGATTTCTTCATGAATGGGATTTCTTATCTTTAAGAAGCAATGCTCAAGATTCCCATAAAGAAGAGTACGTTAATGTCTCTAGTCGTTGGACTCTTTTGGATGAACTATTGCGACAACAAGATTTCTTCATGAATGGGATTTGTTATCTTTCAGAAGCAATACCCAAGAATCTCATAAAGAACAGTACGTAAATGCATCTAGTCGTAGGACTGTTTAGGATGAACTATTCTGACAGCAGATTTCTTCATGAATGGTATTTGCTTTCTTTCAGAAGCTCTACCCAAGTTTCCCATAAAGAACAGTACGTAAATGTCTCTAGTCGTAGGATTCCTTAGGATGAACAATTGCGACTTCAGATTTCTTCACGAATGACATTTGTTATCTTTCAGAAGCTCTACCCAAGTTTCCCATAAAGAACAGTACGTGAATGTCTCTAGTCCTAGGATTCTTTAGGATGAACTACTGCGACAGCAGATTTCTTCATGAATGGGATTTGTTATCTTTCAGAAGCAATACCCAAGTTTCCCATAAAGAACAGTACGTAAATGTCTCTAGTCCTAGGACTCTTTAGGATGAACGATTACGAGAGCAGATTTCTTCCTGAATGGGATTTATTATCTTTCAGAAGCAATACCCAAGATTCCCATAAAGAACAGTACGTAAATGTCTCTAGTCGTAGGACTCTTTAGGATGAACTATTGCGACAGCAGATTTCTTCATGAATGGGATTTGTTATCTTCCAGAAGCAATACTCAAGATTCCCATAAGGTGAGTACGTAAATGTCTCTAGTCGTTGGACTCTTTTGGATGAACTATTGCGACAACAAGATTTCTTCATGAATGGAATTTGTTATCTTTCAGAAGCAATACCCAAGTTTCCCATAAAGAACAGTACGTAAATGTCTCTAGTCGTAGGATTCCTTAGGATGAACAATTGCGACTTCACATTTCTTCATGAATGACATTTGTTATCTTTCAGAAGCTCTACCCAAGTTTCCCATAAAGAACAGTACGTAAATGTCTCTAGTCGTAGGACTCTTTACGATGAACTATTGCGACAATAGATTTCTTCATGAATGGGATTACAGATCTTTAAGAAGCAATGCTCAAGAGTCCCATAAAGAAGAGTATGTTAATGTCTCTAGTCGTAGGACTCGTAAGATGAACTATTGCGACCGCATAATTCTTCATGAATCGGATTTGTTATCTTTCAGAAGTAATACTCAAGATTCCCATAAAGAACAGTACGTAAATGTCTCTAGTCGTAGGAATCTTTAGGATGAACTATTGCGACCGCAGATTTCTTCCTGAATGGAATCTGTTATCTTTCAGAAGCAATACCCAAGTTTCCCATAAGATGGGTACGTAAATGTCTCTAGTCCTAGGACTCTTTAGGATGAACTATTTCGACCGCAGATTTCTCCTGAATGGGATCTGTTATCTTTCAGAAGCAATACCCAAGTTTCCCATAAAGAAGCGTACGTAAATGTCTCTAGTCGTAGGATTCCTTAGGATGAACAATTGCGACTTCAGATTTCTCATGAATGGGATTTGTTATCTTTCAGAAGCAATACCCAAGTTTCCCACAAAGAACAGAACGTAAATGTCTCTAGTCGTAGGACTCTTTAGGATGAACTATTGCGACAACAAGATTTCTTCATGAATGGGATTTCTTGTCTTTAAGAAGCAATGCTCAAAATTCCCATAAAGAAGAGTACGTTAATGTCTCTAGTCGTTGGACTCTTTTGGATGAACTATTGCGACAACAAGATTTCTTCATGAATGGATTTGCTTTCTTTCAGAAGGAATAC
>JACCIC010000467.1:0-17391 GCA_018907035.1 Sycobia sp. Sy_11
CGGGACTATGAGATTGATTATATTATACAACATGAAGGTTTTGAACCAAATGATATGTATCATGAAAATGACATTGCTGTAGGTAAACTTCAAAATTCAGTGAGTTTAGGATATCCAATTATAACAATCTGTTTACCAACAGGTAAGTTTATATATTATATAATAATCAATAAAAACTTATCTTGGTTTAAACATCTTATTTTATTTATTTATTTATTTTAAAAGTCATAATAAGGATAAAATAATTTCGACCTTTTTTGTTTCTTTTTAAAATATTGCTAAAATAGTATGTTTTTAGTTAAGACATCACAGAGCAGCAATTTTTTAAAAAAATATTTGAAGCATTAATTTTTTTGTTCAATCTAATTTTTGGCTAAAATGGATTACATTAACGTTTATTTGGCCATTAGTGCATAAAATATCTATTATAAAAACCTAGAACTAGTATTTGCAACCAATAATGCATTTATTGGGTACAAATTAGATGTCAATATGTGAAAAAGACTTACAAGTATTAAACATTTAAGTACTCGTGATTTTTTATAGAAAGAACAGTAGTTGCGAAACAATTGCATTGAAAATTAACAAATAAAAGTTTGTAAATTAAAAATTCGTATCGAAATGAAGAAGGTAATTCTATTTCATTCGTTCATACATTTAAACAGTCTATAATAATTCAATGTGTATTAAAGTGCTCGGTAGCGCGCTGAAGACACGTATAACCAAAATGTACATTGTGTAAGTACAAATGTGCATTGTGTAAGACATGCACTGCTATGAAATAGGGTATCCTAACCTATAGATTTTTTCAATCATATAAAAAATTCATTTCTAAGCTTGTCCATGTAATAAAATTAATATAAAATAAATTCTTCTTAATTATCATTATCGACAGTAATTTGCCGTTTGATGAATATTAATCAAATTCGTTAATTAATACTAATTATAAAATTCGAGATTCTGAAAAAATTTAATGTTTGTTATGATTACAAAAGTAGCCCAACCGAGCAAAAGATGATTTTTTTGATCATCTATCATACTTTCTTTGTCCTTCATAACAGGTCATCTATGCTTTATTTCTTTTTCTCTATGCCAAACCATATTATTTCATATTAATTATACTAATTTATACAGATAAAGCGTATTTGTCTTGTACACGATAAACAAAAAACTACTGAACCGATTGTTCTGATATTCGAAATATATTTGTACTATCCTCGGAAGGACATAGATAGCCTATTTATGTTGTTTATTGAAAATCATTTTATATTTATCTATAAATTATGAGCGCATACATTATAAGTGGCGTGTTAGTACAGTCGTATCATGCACATGCGCGGTGAACGTTCTTAGCAATCAGTTCCACCAGCGGCCGGTCGAGTTTTGAATTATGTCAAATATAAACTCAAGTTGTCAGATTAAAACTATTAATACCAGGCCTGCTCAATTGAATGATTGTATCCAACTTGAGATTATTACGGAAGGTGTGATTTTAAATGGTATTGAAATAATTTAACCGATGTCTTAACAGTGTAATAATAGGTATGTAAAAAGTACTCTATATAAAATCTATATTCCTATAGATAATTTATCTCTCGTCGCTTTCGCATAAAAAGGTACATCAAGCACGGTCCGCTTCAAAAAGGTAATATTTCAGAAACTATTTTATATATATATATATATATATATATATATATATATATATATATATATATATATATATTATAGTAATTGAACAATACACTGGGATTTTTGATTATGACAATAAGAAAATACAAAATATATTTAAATTAAAAATTGAATTTAATAAATCAAAATATAATTAATACCTAAGCAGAGATCAGAAAAAGAATGTATGTCCGAGCGCTCATGCCACGCTTTTATAAACTCTACTCTCCTCTCAATGGGGTCAAATTCCGAGCGATTAGCCTCACTGGCAGAACGCAGCCTAAATTTTCGCGCAGCCTGACGGTCGGAGAGCCCGAGATGGCAAGTCGAACACGTCACCTGATTTCGAACTTCCCAACATTTTCCTATCTCAATATAAGTCCGTAGAATAACTTTTTTAACGAAAAGATTGGGAAGCTCCCATCACAGCACGGATAATTGCTTTTAGGAAGCATAACCTGTTTACTTCTATTGAAAACCTCAAGATTTTCCCATAGTAAGTATTCACTCACCTTATGTGTGATTCCATGTACAAGCTATTTTAAGGCAAAATCTTCGATTTTCCCATCATGGCACGGATCAAACATTTACCTTATGTGTACATATATCTGGGCTTATAGCGAGAGTTCGTTCGCGATCGTTTCTATAAACTGTAATACTAGTAACTATGATTCTTAATTTTTACATAATAAAAAATCACGAAGTAGTTTTTCATAAACTTACTATTTTAAAACGAATTTTCTGTAAATTTCCAATCTCTGTTGTACATTAGTTTTGTACATAATTCGCTGAATTGCCCGATGCGCGCGAAGCCGCTTTGTCCGAAGTTTAAGAGTCCGAGAGATCGCGTTAGATTTCCCTTTTCTATATGAAACTCGATATGATGATTTTGTTTATTTAAAATATATACTACATCGAGCCTATATATGTTATTTTTAATAAAATCTAAAGATTTTATTTTATCGCATTAGTTCCCGATTACAATGATACTTTAAACTATTTAACTCATATACATACTTAACAGAATTATGATAAATCTTACAAACTACAAGGTATAAATACAATATATATTGAATTCATAATAATTTAAAAGTAAATACTATAAACTTTTCTTAGCATATATAAATTACTAACTAAAACATTTAAGAATATATTTAAACTTACAAACTAAAAGATTTAAAAATAGATATAAAATTATTAATTAATATATTTAAAATATCTCTAAATTTACAAATTTAATATTGAAATAGATAATAAAATTATACACTAAAAATTTTATTTTTTTAAAATAAAAGTTCTTGTGAGTCCGTAATACCATATATATATATATATATATATATATATATATATATATATACTATATATATATATATATATGAATGCATATTACATATGGCTTCCACTAGAAAAATTGTTCTGTCGAGTTTGAGTAGTAAAAAGATGTTCAAGTGCCTCGAGACGACGTTATGGAGAGTATTCTGTTCTGCCATAGAAATATGTCTCCACAAATGCTATAAAGAGGTTTGTGTTGGAAAGGTATATTATGATTTCTAATACTAAGATATCCAGGGACGACTTCTACTGGGATTTTGAGTGTTCGAATGATAGAATACGAATTTCTTCATAGAAGTCGTCCCGTCCGTACATTTATCGATTTATTGAATATTGCATTAAGAATAATTTTTCATCTGGAAGATAGTTTATGACAATAGACATATAAATAAACAATAGATACAAAAATCTTTCTGTCAAGGTTACGACGGTATAAGGGCGTGGATATTGCTATAGCTTGGATATCAAAGGGAAACGTGGGCATGAGGGGCATCTAAAAATTGAAATAAGTTAAGTTATTTCAAATTTTGAATTTAAATAAAAATGAAGTGAAAAATGGGAGATAAAAGACTACAATTTAGAAGCAATTATGAATAATGCAATTATAATTAATTTAATAATTTTTTTACCATAAAATTATTAATTAAATTATTAAATAAATTATAAAGTCTCCCAAAGACCCACATCTTGCTTTCCTCAACATGGAACACGAGACTCCGAAGGCTGGGGGCATAATTAACATAAGAAATTACGAAAATTATTATGTATTTATATAATAAATAGATTTAAAGACTTAGATTTAAAGTAAATAAAAATGAAACAAATGTAACAAACATATTACTTTATTAAACATTTATAATTAAACAGATTATATAACAAATATGACTTTCTTTATTTTTAATTTGAAAGGGTTAATTAAAGTATAAGTAAATAATAAACTTAATGATTAATCAAGTTGTGAAGGTAGCAATCAGACTGTTCTTAAGAGATACTATTATATAAGTATATAATCTGATGTTGGTGCAATCAAGATTGCTCTTTTTTAGTTCGAATGCTTTTATGTGCAAAATAGAAAAAAATAGCATGAGAATAATATACAATTTTTATTTTAAATAAAATGTATAAAACTCACCATTATCTGGCAAAATAACCTGAACAGTATGTTTGTGTATTTAATAGAATTAAAATGAGTAAGATTTTATTTATAACTTTGGAAATCTTTATTATTCTTCTAATCTAATTCACCCCCGCGCTAAAAAATAATCCTCCTCGGATGCAATTCACCTATGCCAATGTTTTTGCAATTTCAAAACATTTTTTATACTCATATTCCGGAAATGGCCATTAGTTCCTTCATAGATTCTGCTGTTATTTCTTCAATCGAATCAAAGCTGTGTCTCCGAAGCGGTCTTTTGAGTTTGCAGAACAGCCAGAAGTCACACTGTGCTAAATTAGGCGAATATGGTGGTTTATGCAGTGTGAGCTGGTGCAATTATCGTGATGCAAAAACCAAGAGTTGTTATTTCATAATCTGGCCTTTTGAGATGAATAGCTTCACACAAACGACGCATAACACTTAAAAAAATATACTTTGTTAATGGTTTGGTCGGTTGGAAGGAATTCATAATACACCACACCACGATAATCGAAAAAAACAGTGAGCATAACCTTGATTTTGAGCGACATTGGCGTGATTTTTTCTGTCTCCGCTCTCCTTTGCCATGATATTCGCTCGATTGATCGGTTGTTTCTGGATTGTAAGCGTAGAAACCGAATCTCATCTCCAGTTATTATGCATTCCATCTTGTCCTGATAGTCTGAATGCATCGTTTCACAGACTTCCATGCGATGTTATTTTCAAAAAAATAGAGTATTTTATCACCAATCGAGATTTCACTCTTTTCAGGCACAAAAATGTCTTTCAAAATGGTGCTCACTGACCCATTTAAAAATTTCAATAATATCAGCAAGCGCTCTAGTAGTTAATCCACGATCTTGCATAACCAATTCTTCGATTTTCCTCGACGTGTAATACATTAATAGATCTTCTGGTCGTTTTTGATGTGGTTCGTCTTCAACGCATTCTCAACCTTCTTTGACCAATTTGTGACAAAAACATTTATTCTTGACATTGACTTCTCACCAAAGGCTTTCCTCTAACATTATGAACGTTTCATCCACCGATATTTCATTTCGCGCACAAAATTTAATGCTACTTCTTTGTTGAAGAATTTCAGACATTATAGAAACCGAAGGGACAAACTTTTTTTCAGAAAATACAAACGTGACTATATGAACAATGAAAATAATTGCATGAAATTTGGCACAGAGAAATCTGACAGAAATACCAATTTAAAAATAAAACACTTGCCCGAAGCGATAAACACGTGGAGTTTGAATTGAACAAGTTTTTACTCATAGTTGTACACATTAGATAATATCATGATATTATTGGGGCAATATATGTATAATTTTTATATTTTGTATTATGCCTATGTTTCATCTGAGGTATGTATTTCCAAAAAATTATAATTGAAATAGTCCTCAAAAATGTAACAGTACCAAAATCTGTTTTAAAATAAAATTTTTATAATTTTAATAAATGTTCGTATATACGAGGTGCGTTCAAAAAGTAACCAGAATTTTAAATTCGCCGCGGTTTGGAGAGTCCGCCTGTATAAAAAATTTCTTTTGTGATGTTTGGTACACGGAGAGAAATTTCCTAGTAAATTTTAAAAATACTTCAGGAAATTTTACGAGAAATTATAGTAATTTAATCACGGACTGCCAGTTTTGTAAATTTCAATTAACAGTATGGTAAAAATCATAGTGTTATATAATTTACTGAATAGAATAGTAAATTTTATACTGTTACTTTACTTAACTTCAATTGTAAATTTTGCATTTGACAATTTGAAATTTTATTAGTAATCTGAATCAATAAATTAAAGAAAAAAGTGTCTCCGATAAATAAATAGACATTGTAGAGATGTGTTTTGATTTTGAACTTTCAATCGTTAAATTAGTATAATTTATTTTTTTAATAATACGCCACACAGACGAAGGAATGTACATTTTAATGTACGTTTTTATACATACATCAATATAATATTTACAATATACACTCTATACACATTTCTCTATATAAACGTCGGTATACACATACTATACATTATTCGCAGGATAATTCGCACACTTATAATTATGAACATGGTTAGAAAAGATGCTCTAACCCTTATATACAAATCAGATCTGTTTTTTGCCACTTGCGAGTTATAGGGCAGCCGCCTAGTGCCTACTATTTATGATGTATATATGATGGGAGGCCCATTCAACATGACTGTGAAATGAGCGTACAGTCTTATTAAGTAGGGGCTCGTTTTAATTATTTATTTTTGATTCAAATTAAAATTTACTATTTAATAATTATATATATAATAAATTTTTATTGTTGCTAGTAAAATTTGATATTCTTAACAGAAAATATGTTCGCAGTTCAAATTTAACAAACTAAAAATAATATAATTTAAAATGAAAATAATTAAATTTTTTTCTAATAATAATAGTATACAAAGGGAAAGTTAATAACAACAACGAGCAAATTTTTTTAATATCTGTATAATACACTATCTTTACAATGCAGAGAAATAAAATAATACATATTGAAAAAAATATAATATTTTGAATAAAATTGTATTTTGAAGCTTCTATTATTTTCAATAATATGATATTTTTAAAACGTCGTGCATGCTTTTATATAATATTAAATAAATTCAATACCAATTTTTTGGTATGTAGTAATAACCATTGGATAAAAGTTTTATAGTAGAAACAGAACAACTTTCTACTTCTAATTTGTTTAAGACATTGTATCTTATATTATTGTAGTCGTATATTTTAAATGCTGCAAAATGCGTATCATAAAAACAGTCTAAAAATTGGTTACATAAAATAGAAAAATTATTTTCTTGTACTATAATTTCAGAAACTATAAAAAATTCAGGGCCTTCCTCTGAAAATTGAACTAAAATAATATGTTTACTTATTCTATTTCCATTAACTTTTATCCAGTTGGTTACTGTGATTTCAGTTTTAGTCAAGAATATGTTCGAATATTTTTCATAATTTTTTATATGGAAAATAGACATTTCTTTTTTTTTACCCATTTCATGAGAGGTATAATCTAATTTATGATTAAAAAATCTGCAATGCTGTTCAATTTGATATTTAATAGCCACAGTCTTGTTGATATTTAATCTACTTGCAGTTGATTTAGAAATATCTTTTCCACATTTATGTTTTGCCTCAAATCTTAGACAGCATATTCTTGACAGAGGTCCAAAGAATTCCATTATACGAGGATAATGAAGTAAAAAATGATGCTTCGGTTTTATGGAATTCGGAAATATCTCTTCAAGGAATGACAAGTATTCTTCAATCAATACGGTTAAATACTTATGTGTGTCGCAAAGAATATGCATACTAAATACAATATTTGTAATTTTCTTCAAGTGTAAATATAGTTGCCAAGTTTCATTACCTTCTGGTATTTTATGACCAATTATTAAGGAAAAATTATCAATGAAGCATCGCATTTCAGACGAGGTCATGACAATGTAATTATTTTTTAAATGAGACTCTTGAATTTCAACGGGCTTATTAATGCTATATTTATAGCCATAATCAAAAGATATAATTCTATAGTTTAATTCGTCTAAATTGAAAAATTTATGTTTATAAATAAATTGTTTAATAATAAGTGCCAGATCATATCGAGCTATACCTTCAAGTATATCATGCATAGCATCAACGCCAACATTACTTGTGACATGAAATCTTTTTAATTTATGAAAAATGCAGTCTTCTTTTAAACCCGACAATTTAGAATTTCCACAAGCTAATAGTGATTCATAATTTTGTTTATCCCTGATTATGCATTGATTTTCATTAAAAATTCTATTTATTTCGTTTCTATGAATTAAGCAAAAATGACAAAAATAATTCGCTTTAAAGCTCTCTAGAAAGCCCAAAATTGAGTGCTGACCGAGATTATCTCCTACACTTATTACCATTTCAAAATATAATTGTTTTTCTATATTATCATTAAGTTGGAGCTTAATTCCAACTTCTTGTAAATAACATAATTCATCTATTATTCGATTAAAAACTATTTCATTTTTAAAAAACTCTCTGTCAAGTGAATTAAACAATGAAAAAACGAATATATTGTCCAGCTTTGACTGAAATCTTTCTGGTAAACAAGGAATACTTATATACAAAGCTCCTGTTTTAGCAATTACTTTGTGTGTTCCTAAAGGGTTATTATTTTCGTAATCGTCGAAATACAGTACCAATGGAAAAATTATTTTGTCTATATCAGAATAATTACTTTTCCAGTATTTTCCTTGTATTAAATTTGAAATAATTTCTGAATCGTTTTTTAATAAATTAACGAATTCTATAGTTTCGTAAAAAATATTATCTAGTTCAAAGAAGTTCTTTAATACTGTTCGCAAAGGAATCACCTGAATATTTACTGGTACAAATTTCATGGCATAAGAAGTTCCTTCCCTGCGAAATTCTCGTCTTTCACCAATTTCAATACTTATTGGCTCTACAAATGTTTTTTGTCTTTTAAAATGCTTTAAACACTTATATTCGGTATCAAAGGAACCGAGAAAATTAGAAGCATTTTCAAAAATTCGTTTCAATTTTACTTTCTCCTTTTTATAGATATCCAATTTCTGAACGTCATCCGCAATTATTTTTGTTAATGCTTTACAAACATCTTTTGTATCATTTACTATAGATTGTACTCTATTTCGGTTAATATCACTATATCGGTATATCTTGCTCATATAAGAAAGGCCTAAGTTATCAAGTAAATCACTGTTATCATCTCCTCCATTGCATTCTGAATTATTCTCCAATAAAATATTATAATTCGCATCATCAGAATCGCTTTCATAACTTAATTCTTGTATATAATAACTATCGTTAATTGAATTTTCTGCCGGAGTTTGTTGATTTTCATAAAAATCAGAAATACAAAAATTATTTAATTTAGAATACATTGAACCTCTGCTCAAAGTAGAATTTTGCTGAGTTGGTAGTAAGTTAAATTTTGTAATGACCGTATTTTCAAAAATATCGTGCTTTGATTTTACATGTTGTAGAAAAGAATGCATTATCGAATATGATCTGCCACAATTTTCAAAAATACATTTATAATTATGAGCATCTTGATGAACATATTTTATATGACTCAGTAAACTATTTTTATCCTTATAATTAGAGAAACAAAATGAACATTTATTCATTTTAATTTGATGTTTCTTGTAATAAATATTGATTAATATGTCCTAATAGTACATTTAATGAAACGTTGTTTATATCATTAGGCAAATGGAGTTGAAACAAGCACTTTTGAATAAAATACCATATCGTTAAAGAATTGGTTGGGTAATGGCAGTCGAAAGCAAAAAAGACCTGAAAAGCTAACGCTATTGCTTCTAAGCACTTTTTTCTTTTATATTGTTGACGATTTATAATTACTATATATTCAGAAATAGAAAATAGCTCCCCAATAGCAACAATCAGTGGTTGGAAGGTTTGATTATTTTGTTTTAACTTTTCTTGCAATTCAGTCACAGATGGTTCTAAATCCGCTACAGTCTACAATTATTTTAAATAATTAATTAAATAATTAATATTATAAGAAATTCCAATATGTTTATTCATTATTATTCTTACATTCAAATGTAAAATGAAAGTTTCACGTCTTTCCTGCATTGACAATTTAAATGGTCGAAGAACCGTGTCGTCGGTATTGATATCATTATTTATACTTCTTTTGATCCGTTTTTTTGGACGTTGAGAACTGATGACGTATGGAAGTAAGTAAAAAATTATAAAATCTTCTTGATCTATAAGAACAAAATAAATTTATATTTAATAATCATTATCATTTTTCATTAACATACCATTGCTCAGTGTATTTAGTTTTAAACTATATAGTAAGCCTTGTTCTATGGGAGAAATTTTTGCTTTCTGCAAATGTAAACATATGCACTGTTTTATTTTTTTCCATTCACCTTCACTAACTATTTGGATACCGGGATGTAATCGCGAAAAATCACTTTCAATCTGAAAGAAAATTTATTTTGGTAATTTCAATGTATATTAGTGTTAATACTATTGTGATGTCATTTATTTCACTCAATTTTATGATATTTATTATTATTATTATATATTTAATATTATTATAAATTACATTTAATATTTAATTTTGATTTGATTCACAATTAAAACAGTTTTACTATACTCATACCAGCTTATAACCTTCTTGCACTTGTAAACAGGGATACTTTTCTATATAACTAGTTGTTGATACTGCATCCACTATAAGCTGCTGTCGCCGGATTTCATGCGTGTCTCTCCAATAGTCTGTCACTTTATTCCAGTCATCTAAGTTATTTTTCAACCAGTCTAACTTATTTAAATCTGAAGAACGAGCAATGAGAATTATGAATTAAGAAAAATAAAAATAGGCGATGATTATAATGTTTAAAAAGTTTTAAATTTATATGCATTTATCATTAATATCAAATACGCTAACTTACCTTCTGTAGTAGTTAAATAAAAAGCAGTATCTTCGTTATTTTTACTCTTAGCCAACAATCCAACTCTT
This sequence comes from Sycobia sp. Sy_11, assembly GCA_018907035.1. Lineage (NCBI taxonomy): Eukaryota > Metazoa > Arthropoda > Insecta > Hymenoptera > Epichrysomallidae > Sycobia > Sycobia sp. Sy_11. The sequence goes on from JACCIC010000467.1 coordinate 10,691, forward strand.
CGTAAACGATCCTTCTCATAATTATAGTGGTCCCATAATTTACCTCCTGCAGGAATTCGTTGATTTCGTATGGCTTTAAAGGACGTATAGTAAGTTGCTGCCGTTTCATTTGCAAAAATACCTGCTATTTCATTTGAGAGCGTCGTAAATCTAGCCTTAGAAATTCTTTAACAGATTATTAATAATTTATATTCATTGTTGTTTCAAAATCTTAAATAATTTTTATAAATTATTCACTAACTGGAATTTTTCTAGTTGTTCGTCACGTGAAATATTTCTAAAAAGCCAATCCTTTTCTCTTTGAATTACTAGTCTGACTAACTTGCTTCTAGTATTTTTTGGCAAAAATTTATGTAAATTATATTCTTTTAAAATTTCCTTACCCCTAGTATTTATTTGTAAGTAATGTAGTAAGCCCTGGAACATAAAATATGCATATATTAGTAATTTACAATAATAAACATCTGCTTATGTATATACATTAAATTATATATATATAGTTACTTACTGTGTCGAATTGATTGAATAATGTATCTGCAAACGATTCGATATTAGATCCTGCAGTATTTGAAAAATACTCTTGAGTTTCACACGGTGAAGTATTATTAGAACTGAATTTTTGACTCTGTTAAATAATATTTCAAAGGAGTTAGTACGTTAATTATTTAAAAAAATTTGTTTATAGATTATAACACAATAATATTGGATGTAATTTTTGAAGGAAGAATAATGGAAATTAATAAGAAAAAAGGCATATTACCTTTGAAATGGTTATGAATAATTGATAGGAAGGGATGTTGAGGAAGTAATGCTTAATTTTCCTAATAATTTTTATTTACCTCATCTATCTCACTTCGTTCCATCATTATCTATAAAAATTTATGAACAAAATACAGCTTGCATTTACCCCAAATGTTAGTTTATGTGATTATACATATATAAATAAACAAAAATTAAATGAGTTAATTATTTTTGAATGAGTGTTGGCACTTACCTTAATCAGTTAAACTCTGAAATCTTTACAAAATCTTCTTGAAAAGCTAATTCTTTTCCTGCACTGAATATTCTTCAAGCCTTAGAGCTGCAATCACGTGTACTATTTAGAGGTTATGTTTTTCCCACCAAAAATCGTTATGTACATACGTAACAAAACATTGACAAGAGCGCCACACTAAGCTTCTACCAGAGCTCTGCGCATGTGCACAACCGCAAACTGTTCGCTATCGCATGAGAATTAATGACAATTGCAATAGTTTCTCTCCAAAATTACTATATATTTTTGTAAATACTGCTATAAAATTAAGTAATTTTTGGAGATTAAGATTTTTCCTATATTTGATAGTAATTATTCCTATCGGAGGTTGCAATTTTGAACAAAGTTTACGTAAATTCTACCAAGAATCTCGTAAAAACATTCGTTTTGTCAGTCTAATACACAATTACTATACTTTTAGGTATAATTTATTGAACTATTTGTAATATTTACTAGGAAATTTCTCTCCGTGTACGCATGCCCCTGATGTACGATAAAATTTCAGCAATATTTATTGCTTAATTTTTAAGTGGCAGCCACTAACGTTAGGCGTGTTTTTTAAGCTCGGCGATTTTCGTTTGTGAAAAAAATGGAGCAAAGAATTTGTATTCAGTGTTGCGAAAAAATGAAATAAAGTATAGTGAAGTTTGTAAAATGTTAACAAGGTATATGGTGCGTCTGCTATGAATAAAGCAAGGATTTACGAATGGTATAAGCGATTCCAAGATGGCCGCGAACACGTTGAAGATGACGAACGATCCGGACGCCCAAGCACATCAATAGCCGATGAAAACTCAATTTTTACTCAATTCTACATCCGGGCTAGTTCAAAGTTGATTGAAGATCCACTGATTACGCCATCTGTTGATAAACGCTGGAAACTTACTTGTATATCCAAGCGTATCATTTTTAATTATTAATGTCATTTACAAATTTATTCTAAATGTATTATGTTAAAATTAACTGTGGAAATTTGTAACAAATTCTGTGCATCCAACAAGAGTCGTGTTTACTTTATTCTGGGTAAAATTCTTTTTCGTAAGATTTATAATGCCACCATCTCAGTTATGTGTTCTGTTCCTTCTTAGTGTGAAATATTCTAGATATCTAACTTACAGATTATCATTGAGACAAGTTTCAGCACATTAATCTTTCAATAGTGTTATTTTATCGTTAATTAAAACTTTTCAGGTTTCAATAAAAAATTTATATTTTTTATTCGAATTTTAACACTGTGATCACTGCATTGGTCTACAGATATGTTGCCGATATGCGAAGCATACGAACGCTCATTCGAGGACCTTTCAAGGTTTAGTGACACACGCAACGAAGCTGTAACTTAGATCAAGCTTAATTTTAATGGGGATCAGTCCATTGATTGCTATTCTTCGGTGTGTTGACCATCCTTTATTCACCTTTTGGCACAGAATTTTCGATACATAAGAGCCCTCATCAGGTATGTTATTTAAGCTTATATGTGTATATTTCATCATTCAAAATTTGCAACATGGATGTCATCTGTGTTAGTGTAGAAGCGACTCTACGCTGCGGAGTTTCGAATTCGCATTTTCATTATATGTTCGCGCTTACGCCATAAGGACTGCGCCTTTACCTACTCCACTGGGTGTCTGCTCATTGGTATTCTTTGCCGTCGGACAATCTGTACCTTTGTGGACAGTGATCTATTTAAATGTCGTCCGGGACTCAGTATAGATAAAGTATGTTATTTGGGAATATTGATGTGCGACTTACGAATGCAATAATTATATAGATATATGAGTGGTATTAAGGAGTAGACAGGGAATCGTCCGAAATTCAATTTAATGAAATTACAATATATTATGTATAAAAGGAATTTATATTTATTTATTAATCGAATGAAACTAATGGTCAACGGCATTAAAAAACTCTAGCTGCAGTAGAGAAAAAGCCTGGGTCAGTAAACTCTAATTAAAATTATTATTATTACTAATGATACTAACTATTATTACACAAATAGACAAATTACATAATATGTAGTTAACGTAAATAAAGTTACATCTAAATTCGAATAACGCAACAATAATTATGTTTTATATGCACAACTTAAAGCTATATATACTTAAATATACATATGAAGAACACCGAGAGCTCTTATGAAATGAGCGAATATAAACTGCCTTCAAGCTTCTAATCAGTGCGGAGGTTAGATCCCCAAGCACCTGGATCCACCCAACGGATCGATTCGGATACCCTGCAACAGCACGTCCAAACGATGGGAGTCAACTAGCTGTCCGGTAGATAGGACTGCAAGAGCCTTGCGCCCCTTAGGTTTCCGGATAGGATAGTCAGTCGGTGCACACGACTGACGTAATGGCCATAGCCTTTAGAATACAGCGATCATACCGCAAAATACACAAGTCTATACAATAAATGACTCAATTAGACTATAAATATTAGCACAAAGAATCAGACCAATAATTCTAATGTACGTACTTAAATGCATTCAAAACGTTTCAGCCCCGAACCCGCCTCAACTTCTTTTACTCTCAACTCAGATGCGCTCGAGACGCACGCGTTGCCCTGGCGATTGACAACTTAGAACCAAAATCCACTCTTACCATAGATCTATAAGTATATGAATAAATACTGTAACCAATTAAAGCTATACGAAGATATAGTTGTCCGAACACGTAAGAATGATTTCTATTAGCGTTAAGATTTAGCGTGACTTATAATCTTAATTTTGACATTTTTATCCGTTGTTTCATATATTTTATAATTTACAGTTTATACTTGTAAATGTTTTAATAATAATTAATATTCATGAAATTACTCAAGCTTTTACCTTAACACCTTGGATATATTACACCTCAGTTTTTGGTTCATCTTTTTTCGAGATTGTTGTTTAATTTTAGCTGTTTACTTCCATACATCGGCATAGTTTCCTATAAATATATATAACAATTAAGCCTATTGCATCATGTGTGTCTTAAAGCAAGAATAAAAATAAAAGCAACAAGAAAATGAGCTTTAATGTGGGTATGTGGTAGTTATTTTGAGATACATATGCTTGATTTGTCGTAACTTTCATTGGAGTTTTTCTCACTCAGTTATTTTCTAGAGTTCGTAATCAAATTATTTATAGCTGAGTAAGAGATTCTAAAGCTTCAATCTCAATGGAAGAATCAGAATTTAAGATATGTGATATGGAAATCCTAACATTAGCGGGCAACATTTTTCGTCTGCAATTTCGTTACACCTTCCAAATGCCACATCTCTATCATGCAATGTTTCTGTTGTGGTATATATTCGCAATTCTTTATTGCGTAACGTTTAGTTCTACAAAGATAATACTAAATCATGATGACAGTACTTGAGTATAAATAGTAAGCTGCTTGATTATAGTGAACTTTTATACTTGCAGGTAATTATGTCGGTGTCACTTAGATGAATCAGGTCATTCTTTATTCATTGATAACATGTAAATATTCATTATTACTTATTTTTGGTGTGAAACTGTTACGGCTTTAGGCACAGGACACTTGATATAATTTCAAGTGTACTGAATTAAATAATGTCCTAACGGTGAACACTGAAATAATAATTTTTCTTGCTTAGCAATAAGATGTCTAATAATTTTGATTTTCTGAATTTTCAAAAATCCATGGTAATCACAATTTTAGCTATGAATTCGTTACTTTTAAACTACAAGAAATCCGATCATTCCAAGTCCTTGATGAATAAAGTACATTTATTGATTCCATGAAGTCGATAATTACAAACATGTAGTCGGTCAAAGTTAGACCCATTACATAATACTAACATGCACATTACATAATAATATCCTAATTTCTTTTAGACAATTGGTCGTTTTGTGCTATTTAAAAATATTGAGCACTGTTAGCCCAAGTAAAATTGCACTGCGCTATTTCATCATTTTGAACTAGTTAATACTATCCTCGATTTTTCGGAATACTAGATGAACATTTCGTTAAAAAGGAATCTTAAAAAGTACTAGTTTTATTATATACAAAGAATGAACAAAAGCTCCATTCACATAGGTGTGATTACATACTCGAAATATTGAAAGAGCATAATATGTCTGTATAGTCAATGGCTAGTATCGGACTTGAACTATACAATATTATATAAAATTCCTAGTACGTTTATTGAGAAACATCATTATATCATAATATTCTAATATTATAATATTGAACATTATTATGACATTTTATACCTAAAATTCAAAAAATATTCAAAATTGTCTTCATTAGCAGATGACATGATTTTGTTTATATTAATAAACGATTTTTAACAGTACATGAAAATTTGTCTTATAATGGTGATGGATAGGTATAATTAGATATTGTCGGACTGAAACTGAATATTTTACATAAATTTATATACCAATTTTATCAGTGGAAGAATACCGTGAATCCAATGCTGATAAAGCAAAAGCTAGGTCCGGCCGGAAATGTGTATATGTCACCGCGAATCGAATAAAAATTAAAAATTTTCATTTTATCTTCATTATGAATTCACAAGGTTTTATCTATATTAATAAATGCAATTGTTTTAGCATATGAAGATTTTACAGGTGCTATGTCAGTCGGTGCTGGATGGGGATGGCTAGATATAGACGGAACTGAAACCGATGATTTACATAAGGTTTCTCTACCAATTTTATCGGCAGCAGAATGCCATGAATCCAAGTATCATTATACAATACCCGATTCTTCATTTTGTGCAGGATACTTGGAAGGCGGACCTGCTACTTGTAAAGTAAGTTTTCAAAAAGTAGTAAAAGATAGAAAGCAGTTTTTGTCATAATTTTTTAATTATTATACTTAATTTTTTATAATTATAGGGAGACAGTGGTGGACCAATTATGGTGAAAGGCCCAAAAGATGAAATGATAGTAGCAGGTATTCTTACTATTAATTTCTATTACTATTATTTCCTTAAGCTAAAATTCTCTACTAATAAATATTATATTATCCAACTTGCCGAAAAATGAATTAGATAATATTTATTTTTTCAATGAGAATAAAATTAATTTCGTAATAGATTATTAGAACTATTTAAATTAATAATATCTTTACGTATTCTATACGAGGGTGGATTGATAAGTTTCCGGCTTGGCCAAGAAATAGCGTCACTAGGCCTACCTTGAGATGGCGTTTTATAGTAACATCGTTAGATAGCTTGTAGCTATAGTTTAAGTCCGATTGCCATGTTAGTTTAGGTTTGAGAACACGCTGAACAAGACATCTCTGTGTTTTTCGTAAAAATGGAAAAGCTGGAAAATTGTGCTGTCATCAAATACTTTTATTTGAAGGGGTTAACGCCGAAGGAAATTAAAGAAGAGATGGACTCAACACTGGGGACATCCTCCCCATCATATTCAACCGTTAAGCAGTGGGTTTCCGAGTTTAAAAAGGGTCGTGTGAGCACCTCTGATGAGCCTCGCTCAGGACGCCCCATTGAGGTCACAACTCCAGATATGATCGAAAAAATCCATCAAATAGTGCTGAAAGACCGCAGATTAAAAGTGCGTGAGATAGCTGAGACCTGTAAGATGTCATATGAACGTGTACAAAATATTTTGCACCAACATTTGTATATGGAAAAGCTCTGTGCAAGATGGGTGCCGCGTTTGCTAACAGTCGACCAAAAATTATTCATA
>JACCIC010000468.1:0-12500 GCA_018907035.1 Sycobia sp. Sy_11
CTCCATCTCCACCTCCCGGCTTTTAGCGTGCAACGGTTTCGTTAAAACCTCGTGCTTTCGGCACGGCCTGCCTCCGGCCCTTTTTTTCGTAACATTGGCTCGCAGCGTTTTACGTACCTACGAATGGTAAATCAACGCGGCGTCGATAGGTATGTTGTACAGGAGTTTGGCTTTTAGTTTCATAGAAACGTACAATGATAGTCGGTATGTTGGAGCCACAAAATTTACCTTAAATTAATATAATAATATAAAAAAAAAAAGTTTCGAACAAATATACATATTAGATGTAATTGAATTTTAAAACGCCGACTTCGCGTATGTTTATTTGCAAAATTCGCGTTTCCAAAAAATAATTTCACGTTATAAGAGCAAAATATTAGATCTGCACGTATGCATCAATTGTATAAAAGCAGAGAAAGAGCAAATTGATTCGCTGGCGATTGCCGAGTTAAAATGCCCTATGTGAATCGGTGGAAAAATTCACATTATTTATCACAATGTTATGGAAAATTCTATAACGCCCGAAAATTATTAATTAATTTCAAGCATTCGCATAAGTTGATTCTTAAGTCTAATAATTCGTCAAATATAAGAATATCACGACGGTGACAGAAAAAATATATACCGCATATATATATACTTCATACATACAGTCCGTCTTTGGATAAACATAAATAAACCGAATTTTGCAACGACTCGTTTAATTTGAATGAACTTAGTTGTCGAAATGCTAAAGCTAAAGCAAATAACGACGAATTCGCTATTGCAATAATAAACTAAAATGAGAGCAACTTCTATAGAACACTAACAGCTCCCATGTCTACAGAACGGCTTTAAAACTACTATGATTATTATATTATATATATATAGTATACTTTTCTTTTGTATTTTCCGAACTACGACATTTGTAAATAAATATGTTAATTAATAAATCATAAAATTACATAAATTAATTAAGCATATTCGTTTGACATTCTTCGTAATATTTTTCTACGCCATCGATAACCCGGAAAATCGCCTTCTTATACAAGCGAAAAAAGCGCGAAAAACGAGAATAAAAAATACGCACTTTTTATATTCCCATATGTACATAAATCTGTTTCCTATTATATGCAGTCGCGTTGGACCGTTAAGCTTTTCTCGGACGCAACATCAAACGGCAGGTCGGCATGTTCGTGAAACGTGCGTTCCACGCATCGTTCTCTCTCTTTCTCTCTCCGTCCTGTCGCATCGCATATTTTCACGTAATTCTGGAAGAGCGTGACGCACTTTGATGGGAAACCGCTTCAGCCAGAGAGAGAGAGAGAGAGAGAGAGAGATGGAGGGAACGAAGGGGACGGACACAAGGCGACCAGAGCGCGGGGAGGAAACGGACCGGCTGGGCCATGCGAGTCCCATGCTGAGAGCTTGCGGCGTAGAGAGAAAGAGAGCGAGAGAGGGATCGACGTAACGGGCGTTTAAAGCGTAATTTTCCGAAGCTTCCTCGTTATATTCTTGTCTCGCGCACGTGATTTTTGAAGACGCGCCGCCGCTCCTCCCCCCCCCGCCGCGGTCGTCCAAAATTTCCAAAAGAAAAGACCTCGTTTTTCCGAAAATCAAATGTGAGCATCTCCTCCCCCCTCCCCCCGGCTCTCGGCCCACAAAAGCCAAGCGTCGAATTCACCATAATATAATGTATATTATATAAAACACATTTTGCCCGTCACGCCCGGATCGCGTATCGCGCGCAATATTTAAACGGACACGTGCTTCTGGAGGAAGAGAAAGCCGATGCGCTCCCGCGGTGCGCACACACATATGTATATATGTGTGTATATATATATATATATATATATATATATATATATAACAAATAACATGCATATTTTATTATATCCGGCGACACGCGGGCGTATATGCTGTGCGCGATATCGAGTTACCGCAATGCGCTTTACAGCCCCTCCTCTCCACCACCCGTGAGCTCTAAACCTAAAGTTATAATTTTAAATCCGTGCGCATATATATATATATATATATATATATATATATATATATATATATATATATATATATTCACACGTGTAACTCACATTTAATGTAAAAAATAATGGTCAGCGCAACGGCTACAGAATCCGATGTACAAAAATATTTTTATACTTTACGAACGGTTTAAAAGAAAAAGCGAAAGAAAACCGTGCGAACGGGCAATGCGTACATCAACGCCCCTTCCCCCTCAACTCAAATATATATACGCCAATAGTCCAGGATCATCCTCTCGTGAGATGCTTAATTCAGATATTATTTGTTGGTGTGCGTAATTATATGTAATTGTTTATTTTTCGTAATTTAGTATATATATATATATATATATATATTAGATATATATATATATATATATAGTATATATATAGATTCTCTAACATTAATGGAGATATTCCCTCGTTAATATAGTATAATATAATATAATACACAGCGATGCATCAGACGTCATATTATATCCGGTTTTTCAACGCGCCTGCGCGCAACCCTAGTTTCTACTATAAACTCGAAAAAGAACGAAGAAGAAAAATTCGATCTGGAACAACCTTTTACCTTCCATTCGCCTCCCTCTCTCTCTCTCTCTCTCTCTCTCTCTCTCTCTCTCTCTATATATATATATATATATATATATATATATATATATATATATAATACTCTGATATATACAGCGGTTTGAAATACGCCAAAGTATACACATAGATGTATATGTATAAAATGATCGATACATCGATATATATATATATAGATATATATATATATATAATTCTTATAGGTCGGAAAACGAGCGGGCATGTGTATTACACTTTATACGACTAATGGGTTGCTCGTGCGCACGCGTGTGTCTGTGTGCGCGAAAAAAGCATATAAGAAAACCTTGACGCGGTCTATATAGAGAAAAAGAGAAGATAGAGAAGAAGTGAATCTCTCGATGAATTTCTCTCTCTTTCTCTCTCTCCCGCCCCAGACGTGTCTAGCGATAACGATCGGATCGTCTCCACTCTGCACATCAAGCGCTACCCATTGCCCCCCCCCGCCCGCACTGTATCTGTTTATTTTTTTTCAAACCCGCAACGATCATGCACCGCGCAGTTTATATATAAAACCGTTTGAATTGCGCGTGTGCCGAACGTGTGCGCTTCGCAGATGTCACCGATTTCTCTCTCTCTCTCTCTCTCTCTCTCTCTCTCTCGCCCCTCCTCCCTCTCTCTCTCACTCTCTCGCTCACTCATTCACTCATTACGCTCACTCACTCGCTCACTCTCCATGCCCCCTCTGTCAACACGCTCGTTCGCGATTTTCTTTTATATAACGCGCTCGTGTCGCGCTCGTGCGAGCGCGCACATAATGCCGGGTTTATCGCGCGTAAAAAGCAAATTAACGCGCCCGTTGTTATTATTACTGTTATTATTATTACTATTATTATTATTATTATTATTTATTTCTGATTTGGCGTGTCGCGCAGACTGCGACGATCACATGCTGATAGTGCGCAGCACGTACATAAAGCATCGAACGCGAGGGTATGTGCATTCAATTATGCGCGTAATCGGGGCAAAGTGTCTCCGATTCCGCCGTTTCGAGAAAGACGCACCGACGAGATGCGCTCCCTGCACTCGTATTAAGATTCGTTTAAGTTTACTATGGTAGAGCTATGTGTGCCAAGTACCTACACCTAGATGCAAGCGAAAGACGAAAGGCGCGGATTCTCCTGATACTTTGTCCGATTTTTAACAAGAGAATCGTGATATCGTGCGATACGCGTGCGTGCCACTTCGTAATCAGCGCCGAGAGAAGGAAATATGTAACGCCGTTGACTTGACGCCATTGCAATCACCGGTCGCAAGGCCGCGAGTTCATCGCGAAATGGGGGTTCTCGCGACTTTGAAGGTGTTCCGAAAAAAAGAAAAAAACCAATTTGGAACTACATTAACGCGACGGTTTGGTTTTTTAGCTCGCAGCCTTTATTATAATGCGCGTAGTATGTTTGCGCGCGCGGAAAAACTAACTCTTCGACCAAAGAACTATCAGGTAATTGAGAGAGCTTTATTACATGTATGAGTCCGAATATATATATATATTGTTGTTTATCTCTGTAACATGTAATAGATTTAATACTGTATACAGTTATGAGCGAATAGAAAACCGAATAATATTATTAAGAGGAATCCATAAATGTTTTTCTGCGATTGATATTGGTACTATGTTTTCATTTAAATATATTTATATATTTATATATATATATATATATATATAGCTGTAATTTTTTTTACTATTGTGTTATTATTGTTACTGCTGCTACATACGGGAATTCGAAATACGATGGCCAGTAATTGAAACGATATAATTACATAATATGCAATAATCGACCTATCAGTGCATTACTTCGTTATCATAATCGTGTCAAGCACTACGCAAGCGTAAAAGGAGTCATTGTTGAAAATATGTGTTAAGTATGCCTTATTTAATTATTCCGCGTGATGTGATCATGAGCATATATCTACAGATATATACAATATAAAGGTCTAATAAATAATTTTTAATAATTTCTAATAATCTGGCTTCGTCTTTTTTTTTGTTTTTATTATTTTTTTTTTTTTATTATTTTATTTTATTTTTTCTCTAAACCATACTTGCATTCATATTGTCGTTAATTACAATAACCACCGTATATGCGAAGCTAAAATGTAAGAATAAAAAATCAATTTTATCGTTGATGGATAAGTCGAGCGCTCGTCCATTCGGATAATCATACAGACTGCAGCGTACAATACCGAGATTTCTAGCAGCTCCGGCCGATTGCGACGCTTTTGCACAATTGTTCCTGAACGTGGCTCTTGCGTCGCCACAGAACGGTGCTCGGATATTTTTGTAACTCTGTCCCCGGTAATATAATTCAATGTTCAAAAAAAAAAAAAAAAAAAAAGAAAGAAAAAAATTCATAAAATCCAAATGATCGACGCAATTGCGGACTTTTTACGTCACACAATCGATGCAACAACAATACGGGCAATCGGGCGATCTGCCGGGATTTTTTACAGAGCGGAGAAAAATGACGAACGAGCGATAACGGCGATTATCCGCGAAAGGATGCGTACGATTTGTGTATACGCGCGCGCGCGCGCGCCTTTGCGGGGTAATCAATCGGTTCGACGCGAGATTATATTATTATACTGCATGATATGACAGTGCTTGTGATACGAAGACGCCAGAATTATTATTTCGCGCGCGTAACGAAAAATTTCAGTGGGATCTTGTGCAAAGCAGTATTAATTTCATTGGCACACTTTGAGTACGTCTTCTCTTCTTCTTCATCCCAGATGTCTCCGTAAAAACGCTGACAGCGCCGTTTTAATATTATATATAAGCGTATAAAGACGCGATTCCGCAAGCTCCTAATGCAAGCTCCGAAAAACTGTCGCCGACGAGATTGGGAACGAGTGCGCAACGTCTCATATATATATATATACACATTTTAGATTCGAATCGAAAACGTGCCGCTTCGATGTATTATTGTATTATGTATTATGCACACTCGTACAGAGAAAGAAAAACAAAAGTCTATATATTATGCCTATATATATAGGAAATATTCATAGCAAGCTCGCGCGGATGCGCATTATGCGTATAATGTACTCTTGCGCACATATTGGAGGCGTTTACTTGTGTACGCAATAATGTACGCGTGTATCCGCCAAAAGGGGCAAATCTATTTTGTCGGGAGACGAGTTAAAAGAAACCGGTCGTGTATATATATATATATATTTTTTTTCTTCTTCATTCGAGCTTTTACCCCGATGTCGCTCGCCCCAACCCCCCGCTCCACGGTGTTCGCGCATCGTTATTCAGTTGGAGAGCAGTGTAATATGTTGGTATATCGCTTGTTCAATCGACATCAAGTTCGAGAGAGAGAGAGAGAGAGAGAGAGAGAGATAAATCGAGTTTCAGTCGAGATTTCTGTCGCACGCGCGTGCAAGCGCGTTATTTCGCCTTCTTCGACTTTTATGGAAGTACCGATGTGTAATGCACTGCTTGCTTGCATTTCTTCTTATATGGCTTAAATTACATTCTAACGAGAAGGAAAGAGAGCGAGAGGGGTAGAGAAGAGAGAGAGAGAGAGAGAGAGAGAGAGAGAGAGAGAGAGAGAGAGAGAGAGAGGATTGTTAAAGAAAAAATTTTGCAACGTTTAGAATTCATATTGATATAGTTGTTACAGCAAGTACTGTACGATGTAAGTAAACGTCGCGGTGGGCTTGGATCTGTCTATGAATTATAAAGGAGGATCCGAGCGCGCGAGCGAGCGACAAAACAATATCGCGCGTCGTATTACGCGGGCTTTATGCGAGGCTTTATGTTTGAAAAACGCAATTTATCCAGTGTACACGAGTTCTTGAATTAAATTCAAAAATGAGCTCGGGAAAATTTTCGAGAAAATTTTTCTTTTATTCTGCGTCGAAGATGGTTGCGTAATGATCGAAATTCAGGTCAGAATCAATGTCAAAAAGTACTTGTTATATATATCGAGACGATTTTCCATTCTTATTGAGCTTCGAAAATTTTAGGGAATAATTTTGAACAAGGTTTCCTAATTTTGGATGTTTAAGTTATATATATATATATACATTAAGTATTTGCTGTAATTTTATGTAATTTTCCTACATATCGCGATGATTTGTTAGTAACGTGATTCGATGATTTCTTTTAAATTATCGCGAAGAGCTAAATAAACTACGGCTTAATCACATACCGGCTGGATAATTTTCAAATTAAATGGGAATGATAAATCTTCCACGAATAGCGTTTGAATGCGCAAAAAGAGGTCGATCTCGAGGCCAAAATACTGCCATCGACGTTTTTCACCAAGTGTCTATATACGCGCATATATGGAAACATCCAGCCGATCTTTTTTTTCCTCGGTTGTTTTTCTACGGCTCCGAGACCTGTTCACCCTCCACTGCTGGTATAGGCAGAGCGAATATTTTACGAGACTGTAAACGTTGTCTGCGCGAATTTAATCGATGACTTAATAGCGTTTGCATTTTGATTTTTTTTTTTTTTGAAAAAAAAAACGGATTATTCAAAGCCGTAAGCGGTAAGTAGAGGAAAAAGAGGAAAGAGCAGTGGAAAAGACAAAACAGGATACGAATGTATTTGTCAACGATTTATTTATTTTTTATTTTATATATATATATATATATATATATATATATATATATATATATATATATATATACACGTATATGAAGAAGATAAATGATTAGTTAGTAGATGCTAGGAGGATTTACAGGATAATTGGAATTTGTTATCCAAATATCGTGGGGGGCAGGTCGTGATAAGAATTATCAGAAACACAAGTCTCCGTTCAATTTCCCTCGACGCTATAGCGCATAATTAATAAAAAAAAAACAAACAAAAAAAACAAAAAGACAAAAAAAAAAGATGAAAAGAAAAAAAAACCTACACGTCACTCGCGTAAAAGCATTGAGTTCGCGCATTTTTTTCCAAACGTTCCCGTGTCGCAGGGTTATTTTTAAAAGCCTCTCCGCGCATCGGGCTCACGTGTCGTCAAACTTTCCCCGCTTCCTAACGAGCTGAACTCAAAATAAATTCGCTCGGCTAATCTTGTGGAAGTGCTAGATAGATGGGGGTGGGGTGGGGGGGGGGGCTGGTGGTCGTTTCGGCGTAAGGAGCCGAGCGGGTGAGGCCGGGGGGTGGTCGCGCACTTAAATTATTTCGACGGCAGCGCGCACTTAAATTGTTATTTTGAACGCGCCGGTGATAATAGCGCGGGTTCCCTGCCCCTCCCCCCCTCCCCTCGAGAGAATATATATATATATATATATATATATATATATATATATGTGTGTATATACACACGCATGCATAACAAAAATATCATATAAGTAAGATATGGCGTATTTTTAGTCGAACGCGAGTGTATGGTGTGACGGTGAATGTTAGTTTGAAAACAATCCCGAAGGGATTTATTTTACGTTCGACTGGGAAAGTGACGTCGGGGCGGAAGGGGGAGGGGCAGCAGGATCGTTTTCTATCATCGAAAATTACTTTACGAGACCGGTGCATACATTTTTCTAATTATTCCAAGCTCCTCTATATTATTCATGGCTTGCCAATAAAATTCTCCATCCATTGTACACAGGCAGGACGAGAATCGCGCAAATTTACGCAGAGCGCAATTAACGCGAATTCCGCGGAGGGCGAGGGGCGAGGGAGGGTGGCCGAGGAAGACGGTAGGCGGGTGCCCGGAGATAATCGGTTTTCCTATACAGCTGTATACGGAGGGCGAGAGGGGAGTGGATACGCGCGCGCAAGGCCGCGCGAGAAAAGGAAGGACCTAGGGAATGACGGTGGGTGGTGGTGATGTTGGTGTTGGTGCAGGAGGGGATCATGAAGCGCGCCGAGCCGAGAGAGAGAGAGAGAGAGAGAGAGAGAGAGAGAGATAGTGAGAGAGGGAGAGAGAATGGCTGAAATACATCTTCGTCCTCCTCGCTGCACACATCACCGGAAACGCGGGAGAAGCATCCCGTCGTGTATATATCCCGTGCAGTAGGGGAACTGACAGACAGTGAGAGCGACAGAGAGAGAGAGCGAGGGAGCGGTGGCAACAGCCAGCCTCCCTTACAGCTCTCGAAATAAACGAGTTGGTATTGGTATGTATGCCTCTCCGACTCATCGGCCTTGCTCGAGGGCAGCTCAGTCTTCTCTCTCTCTCTCTCTCTCTCTCTCTCTCTCTCTCTCTCTCTCTCGCTGTTGCTCGAGGTATGGCATATATATATATAGATAAGTCGAGCCTTCCAGTGCGAACTCCCCCTGCGCGATCGAGGGGAGAAGCCCCCGAGGGCTTTTATGCCTGCGGGTCGCATGAGATGCGCAATAACTGCCGGTTTTTAGCAATGCAGATTTCGGCCCGGGCTTGTTCTCTCGCATTGGTGAATCAGCGGACTTGCCCCCACCCCCCTCTTTCTCGCTCACTCACTCAGTCACTCACTCTCTCTTTCTGACTTTCGACGAGGCGCGAGATTGCTTCTGGAGTGGGGAGAAGTTTTACGATTTTACGATTTTTTTTTTATACTCCCCTCGTATAGCGTTTTATGCAAGCAATAATATAGCGCGCGCGCGCCCGCGTGATGAGAGGGTGATAGTATTTCTCTCTCTGGCTCCCTCTCTCTCTCTCTCTCGTTCTATAGTCTAGTATTCTATACGCGCGTATATTATACTTTGGAAGTCGCACGGACGACGGAACATCAAAGAAAAAATTTTTGTGGGCGTCGCGTAAAATCGATAGGTTCTCGCGCGAATATACGTATAATGTATTAATATAATTTATTTCCTCGGGCACGCGCGCGTTTACGTTCCTCGTAGAAAAATTCAACAAAGCGCGCTTCGATCGGACGCGCTCGCTTTTATCTTACGCGCGACTTTATCAGCGTCCATATATACGATTTTACCAAGCGCTCGAATGCGCGTCGAAAGGATATTATTGTCGGTGGCTTTCGGCTCGCGCGGGCGCGCGCTCCTTTAATGTCGGAACTGCGCGGCCCGATATAATGGCGGCGCGCTTTTCGTAGATTAAGCTAGAGTCGTCGAGTTTGAGGATTGTTGCTAAAAATACGACTAAAGCCAGCAAATTAATATTACTGTTCGATATGTTTTATTTTTCTTGCACCCCCTCCTCGTCACACGTCCTCCCATTCTGAAATATATAAAGTTGCATGATGGTATTTTAAATTTACTAGATTAGTCTCGTAGAATTGAAAAATATATATTTATGGAGCTTCCAAGGCTTAGATCCGTACACATATTTAAGACGCGTGAGAAATGATGAATCCAAATTAATCTATTATGTCTCTATAATTTATATATATATATATATATATATATATATATATATATATATATATACACGTTCTATTTATTGAAGCAATAAAGCATCAATTAAAACAATTCGAATCTCTTGAGAGTTCTATGAGTGTAATGGAATAGAAGAGTCGAATTCAAAGTCACAAACCAGCATCTCTGAATGAAAGAGAAAAACGAGAAAGAGAGAGAGAGAGAGAGAAAAGTGCGAGGAACTCCCTTTTGTTAATGTATTATGGTCAAAGATATATATATATATATATATATATATATATATATATATATATCTTTAGAATTTTCTGCGATATTGATAAAAAAGTAACTAACAGTAACAGTACTCTAAATTGAATTAATTGTTTTATATCCAGTTATCTGCACTAAACAATACATATCTATTTAACTTAACCTCTTTAATCCTCTCTCTCTCTCTCTCTCTCTCTCTCTCTCTCCTCTCCTTCCGATACTTCTTTGGCGTTCTTGGTCAGGACGTTATAATACGGAACAGTGATTCTTTTTCCTTCCTTCGTATTGTGTGTGTGTGTGCGCGCGGCGCGCGCGTGTGTATGTGTATGCAAGATTGCATGACTCTTGGTTTCTTCCTATAGACCTCATCAGCAGCAGCTTCAAAAGCTTATTCGGATCATCATTTTTCCGGGATCACTTCTGGCTCTCTCATCTCTCTCCGTCTCTGCTCTCTCTCTCTCTCTCTCACCCCTATTCATTCTATAATATCCTTTTTTGTTTCTTTAACGTACAGAAAAGAGGAGGGGGTTTCCCTCGAACAACGGGGATTTTACAGGCTCTCGTGATTTTTTTTCACTTTCTTTCCCTCTCAGAAGCGGAAAATCGTTATAATGGCTTGTAAAGGTTTTTATATCAATTTTTACTCTCTCTTGTTCTCTCTCTCTCTCTCTCTCTCTCTCTCTCCCCCTATATATATATATATATATATATATATATATATATTATATATATATGGAACGCAGAAAGGGAGGGACACTTGACTGAAGTTGAAAATAATAAGTTGATCTCAAAATGTCGTCTGGAGTTTAATAAATTACTCTCTCTCTCTCTCTCCCCCTCCATTCCTCCGTCCCCATCTCCAGACTCTAGTTCATTAATCTGGGGGCGAAAATAATACTGCCCATCATCCCACGAGGGAATAAAAAAAAAATTCTCTGGGTCCGCAAATTTGTAATCTCTAAGAAGTGATTGCCCCTTGGCTCACTTGATGTCTCTCGACGCAATTGATCCAATCTTCAACGAGGTAGTTTCACTAAATTCTTAAAGATATATATCAATATTATAGTATAATAATAATATATATATATATACTTGAATAAGTAGAAATAATTTTTGCGTGAAAATGACGGATTGCCTCGTCGAATGCACGAACGTTTGCATCGGTTGAACGAGCTCGAGCGCGGAGCGCGCGCCGCTCCTGTACTGCGGGTCGTCGGGTTTGTATTTTTCGTGACCGTGAATTTCATCATCTCTCGATTCAATTCCCGAAATTTCGTTATTCCGCCTTGTTAAAGATTCTTCGTTTCAGCGCCGAGTACAAGAAAAAGTAATCCGGCTGAAAACGATGTCGTCTCAACTACTTAAACATTTACATATACATACATATTTACATATTAAACGTAATTTCGTCGAAATGTCGAATTTTTAAACGCCGACGCGAGCAAAGTTGCCAAGGATCTCTCGTGCGCGATCGCTGCTGACTTTTCAAAAAAAAAAAGAAGAAAAATGAATAAAAAATTTACTTTAATAAGGGCACCGAAATTGTAATACACCTCTTCGAATTCAGATGAAGATTTCCTTCATTCGTTGTTACCCCACCCTCCCCCTCATCTCTTTGATTGTATCTCTCTGGTTCTCTCTCTCTCTCTCCTCTCTCTCTCTCTGTCGTTCTCGCCGCTACCGCCGCCTCGTTGAAATTTCTGTTTTTCTCCCGCGGACTCCTCGCAGCACCATCGTAGTCTCGACGACGACGACGACGCGATTTTAGGGGCTGCTTTCCCTTTTCTTCTCCACAACCCCCTTCCACCCCCCCCGTGCCTCAAATTCGTGTTTCGCGCGTTTCTTGCCGTCGGGCGCGACGTGTCCCCTCTTTCCCCTCCCCCCTCATCGTCTACTAATAATACTTATCGTGGGCGCAGAAACGTCTCGGGCTCGAGGGAGGCGCCTCTTGTTTCGTTTGCGGGGCGACGAAAAATAAGAGGGAGAAGGCGTGGAGGAGGAATAGGAGGAGGATGAGTGAGGAGAGAGGAGGAATAAAAGCCAAGGAGGCGAAAAGTAAACGGGCACGGTCTCTGGCCTCGACGTCGTCCGTTACCATCCGATTGTGTTTTTTCATGCTCCCTGTGCCGAGATTTCGTTTATTATATATATATATAAGATATATATATATATATATATATATATATATATATATATAATTAAAACTGGCATGTCCATGCACATATAGGTACAGAGCGCAATTTTATCCAAATGTCGAAAGAAAAAGCAAAAACAAATTGAATTAACGCAACGGGAATTTTTGTCGGTTCCTTAATGGTGCATTTATACCGTTGGTTTGCTTCTTTCGTCCTCTAGTCACAGTG
>JACCIC010000469.1:0-15693 GCA_018907035.1 Sycobia sp. Sy_11
TTTCATCAATCAAAGAGGCCTAGCAAAGACTAGAGAACATTTAGCGTACTCAACTTATGGGAATTTTTGAGGTATTGCTTTGCTGAAATATTACAATTCCCGTCATGAAGAAATCTGGCTGTCGGCAATAGGTTCATCTAAAGAGTCCGACGACTAGAGACATTTAGCGTAGCTGTTCTTTATTGGAAACTGGGATTGGGGGCTTCTGAAAGAGAACAAATCTGCATTCATGAAGAAATCTGCTGTCGCAATAGTTCATCCTAAAGAGTCTACGACGAGAGACATTTACGTAGCGGTTCTTTATGGGAAACTGGGTATTGCTTCTGAAAGATACAAATCCCAGTCATGAAGAAATCTGCTGTCGGCAATAGTTCATCCTAAAGAGTCCTAGGACTAAGAGACATTTATGTACTGTTCTTTATGGGAAACTTGGGTATTGCTTCTGAAAGATAACAAATCCCATTCATGAAGAAATCTGCTGTCGCAATAGTTCATCCCAAAGAGTCCAACGCCTAGAGACATTTACGTACTGTTCTTTATGGGAATCTTGAGCATTGCAATGAAAGATAACAAATCAGATTCATGAAGAAATCTGAAATCGCAATAGTTCATCCTAAAGAGTCCTACGACTAGAGACATTTGAGTACTTACCTTATGGGAATCTTGAACATTGCAATGAAAGATAACAAATCCCATTCTGGAAGAAATCAGCTGTCACAATTGTTCATCCTAAAGAGTCCTAGGACTAGCGACATTTACGTACTGTTCTTTATGGGAATCTTGAGCATTGCAATGAAAGATAACAAATCAGATTCATGAAGAAATCTGAAATCGCAATAGTTCATCCTAAAGAGTCCTACGACTAGAGACATTTGAGTACTTACCTTATGGGAATCTTGAACATTGCAATGAAAGATAACAATCCCATTCATGAAGAAATCTGCGGTTGTCAATTGTTCATCCTAAAGAGATCTACTACTAGCGACATTTACGTACTGTTTTTTATGGGAACTTTGGTATTGCTTCTGAGAGATAACAACAATTCCATTCTGGAAGAAATCGCTGTCGCAATTGTTCATCCTAAGAGTCCTAGGACTAGCGACATTACGTACTGTTCTTTATGGGAATCTTGAGCATTGCAATGAAAGATAACAAATCATTCATGAAGAAATCTGAAATCGCAATAGTTCATCCTAAAGAGTCCTACGACTAGAGACATTTACGTACGTTCTTTATGGCAATTGGGTATTGCTTCTGAAAGATAACAAATCCCATTCAGAAGAAAGCTGCTGTCGCAATTGTTCATCCTAAAGCATCCAACGACTAGAGACATTTACGTACTGTTCATTATGGGAATCTGGGTATTGCTTCGAGAGATAACAAATCCCATTCTGGAAGAAATCAGCTGTCGCAATTGTTCATCCTTAAGAGTTCTAAGACTAGAGACATTTACGTACTCTTCTTTACGGGAAACTTGGGTATTGCTTCTGAAAGATAACAAATCCCATTCTGGAAGAAATCTGCTGTCGCAATAGTTCATCCTAAAGAGTCCTAGGACTAGCGACATTTACGTACTGTTTTTTATGGGAAACTTGGGTATTGCTTCTGAGAGATAACAAATCCCATTCTGGAAGAAATCAGCTGTCGCAATTGTTCATCCTAAAGAGTCCTAGGACTAGCGACATTTACGTACTGTTCTTTATGGGAATCTTGAGCATTGCAATGAAAGATAACAAATCAGATTCATGAAGAAATCTGAAATCGCAATAGTTCATCCTAGAGAGTCCTACGACTAGAGACATTTGAGTACTTACCTTATGGGAATCTTGAACATTGCAATGAAAGATAACAAATCCCATTCATGAAGAAATCTGCTGTCGTAATAGTTCATCCTAAAGAGTCCTACGACTAGAGACATTTACGTACTGTTCATTATGGGAATCTTGAGTATTGCTTCTGAGAGATAACAAATCCCATTCTGGAAGAAATCAGCTGTCGCAATTGTTCATCCTTAAGAGTTCTAAGACTAGAGACATTTACGTACTCTTCTTTACGGGAAACTTGGGTATTGCTTCTGAAAGATAACAAATCCCATTCTGGAAGAAATCAGCTGTCGCAATTGTTCATCCTAAAGAGTCCTAGGACTAGCGACATTTACGTACTGTTTTTTATGGGAAACTTGGGTATTGCTTCTGAGAGATAACAAATCCCATTCTGGAAGAAATCAGCTGTCGCAATTGTTCATCCTAAAGAGTCCTAGGACTAGCGACATTTACGTACTGTTCTTTATGGGAATCTTGAGCATTGCAATGAAAGATAACAAATCAGATTCATGAAGAAATCTGAAATCGCAATAGTTCATCCTAAAGAGTCCTACGACTAGAGACATTTGAGTACTGTTCTTTATGGGAATCTATGAAATTTGCAATGAAAGATAACAATCCCATTCATGAAGAAATCTGCTGTCGTAATTGTTCATCCTAAAGAGATCTAAGACTAGAGACATTTACGTACTGTTCTTTATGGCAATCTTGGGTATTGCTTCTGAAAGATAACAAATCCCATTCTGGAAAGAAATCAGCTGTCGCATTGTTCATCCTTAAGAGTTCTAAGACTAGAGACTTTACGTACTCTTCTTTTACGGGAAACTTGGGTATTGCTTCTGAAAGATACAAATCCCTTCTGGAAAGAAATCTGCTGTCGCAATAGTTCATCCTAAAGAGTCCTAGGACTAGCGACATTTACGTACTGTTTTTAGGGGAAACTTGGGTATTGCTTCTGAGAGATAACAAATCCCATTCTGGAAGAAATCAGCTGTCGCAATTGTTCATCCTAAAGAGTCCTAGGACTAAGCGACATTACGTACTGTTCTTTATGGAATCTTGAGCATTGCAATGAAAGATAACAAATCAGATTCATGAAGAAATCTGAAATCGCAATAGTTCATCCTAAAGAGTCCTACGACTAGAGACATTTGAGTACTGTTCTTTATGGGAATCTTGAAATTTTCATAAACAAATCTGCAATGAAAGATAACAAATCCCATTCATAACAAATCCCATTCATGAAGAAATCTGCTGTCGTAATTGTTCATCCTAAAGAGATCTAAGACTAGAGACATTTACGTACTGTTCTTTATACTCTTCTTTATGGCAATCTTGGGTATTGCTTCTGAAAGATAACAAATCCCATTCAATCACATTCATGAAGAAATCTGCTGTCGCAATTGTTCATCTTGGGTATTGCTAAAGCATCCAACGACTAGAGACATTTACGTACTGTTCATTATGGGAATCTTGAGTATTGCTTCTGAGAGATAACAAATCCCATTCTGGAAGAAATCAGCTGTCGCAATTGTTCATCCTTAAGAGTCTAAGACTAGAGACATTTACGTACTCTTCTTTACGGGAAACTTGGGTATTGCTTCTGAAAGATAACAAATCCCATTCTGGAAGAAATCTGCTGTCGCAATAGTTCATCCTAAAGAGTCCTAGGACTAGAGACTTTTACGTACTGTTCTTTATGGGAAACTTGGGTATTGCTTCTGAAAGATAACCAATCACATTCATGAAGAAATCTGCGGTCGCAATAGTTCATCCTAAAGAGTCCTACGAATAGAGACATTTACGTACTGTTCTTTATGGGAATCTTGGGTATTGCTTCTGAAAGATAACAAATCCCATTCATGAAGAAATCGTCTCTCGCAATAGTTCATCCTAATGAGTTCTACAACTAGAGACATTTACATACTGTTCTAACGGGAATCTTGGGTAGTGCTTCTGAAAGATAACAACTGACATTCATGAAGAAGTCTAAAGTCGCAATAGTTCATCCTAAAGAGTCCAACGACTAGAGCCATTGGAGTACTTACCTTATGGGAATCTTGAACATTGCAATGAAAGATAACAAATCCCATTCATGAAGAAATCTGCTGTCGCAATAGTTCATCCTAATGAGTTCTACAACTAGAGACATTTACATACTGTTCTAACGGGAATCTTGGGTAGTGCTTCTGAAAGATAACAACTGACATTCATGAAGAAGTCTGCAGTCGCAATAGTTCATCCTAAAGAGTCCAACGACTAGAGACACTTACGTACTGTTCATTATGCGAATCTTGAGTATTGCTTCTGAGAGATAACAAATCACATTCTGGAAGAAATCAGCTGTCGCAATTGTTCATCCTTAAGAGTTCTAAGACTAGAGACATTTACGTACTCTTCTTTATGGGAAACTTGGGTATTGCTTCTGAAAGATAACAAATCCCATTCTGGAAGAAATCTGCTGTCGCAATAGTTCATCCTAAAGAGTCCTAGGACTAGAGACTTTTACGTACTGTTCTTTATGGGAAACTTGGGTATTGCTTCTGAAAGATAACAAATCCCATTCATGAAGAAATCTGCTGTCGCAATAGTTCATCCTAAAGAGTCCAACGCCTAGAGACATTTACGTACTGTTCTTTATGGGAATCTTGAGCATTGCAATGAAAGATAACAAATCAGATTCATGAAGAAATCTGAAATCGCAATAGTTCATCCTAAAGAGTCCAACGACTAGAGCCATTGGAGTACTTACCTTATGGGAATCTAGAACATTGCAATGAAAGATAACAAATCCCATTCATGAAGAAATCTGCTGTCGTAATTGTTCATCCTAAAGAGATCTAAGACTAGAGACATTTACGTACTGTTCTTTATGGCAATCTTGGGTATTGCTTCTGAAAGATAACAAATCCCATTCAAGAAGAAATCTGCTGTCGCAATTGTTCATCCTAAAGCATCCAACGACTAGAGACATTTACGTACTGTTCATTATGGGAATCTTGAGTATTGCTTCTGAGAGATAACAAATCCCATTCTGGAAGAAATCATCTGTCGCAATTGTTCATTCTTAAGAGTTCTAAGACTAGAGACATTTACTTACTCTTCTTTACGGGAAACTTGGGGACAAGAGACATATTGCTTCTGAAAGATAACAAATCCCATTCTGGAAGAAATCTGCTGTCGCAATAGTTCATCCTAAAGAGTCCTAGGACTAGCGACATTTACGTACTGTTTTTTATGGGAAACTTGGGTATTGCTTCTGAGAGATAACAAATCCCATTCTGGAAGAAATCAGCTGTCGCAATTGTTCATCCTAAAGAGTCCTAGGACTAGCGACATTTACGTACTGTTCTTTATGGGAATCTTGAGCATTGCAATGAAAGATAACAAATCAGATTCATGAAGAAATCTGAAATCGCAATAGTTCATCCTAAAGAGTCCTACGACTAGAGACATTTGAGTACTGTTCTTTATGGCAATCTTGGGTATTGCTTCTGAAAGATAACAAATCCCATTCAAGAAGAAATCTGCTGTCGCAATTGTTCATCCTAAAGCGTGCAACGACTAGAGACATTTACGTACTGTTCATTATGGGAATCTTGAGTATTGCTTCTGAAAGATAACAAATCCCATTCATGAAGAAATCTGCTGTCAGAATAGTTCATCCTAATGAGTTCTACGACTAGAGACATTTCGTACTGTTCTTATGGGAAACTTGGGTAGTGTTTCTGAAAGATAACAAATCCCATTCATGAAGAAGTCTGAAGTCGCAATAGTTCATCCTAAAGAGTCCTACGACTAGAGACATTTACGTACTCACCTTATGGGAATCTTGAACATTGCAATGAAAGATAACAAATCCCATTCATGAAGAAATCTGAAATCGCAATAGTTCATCCTAAAGAGTCCTAAGACTAGAGACATTTAGGTACTCACCTTATGTGAATCTTGAACATTGCAATGAAAGATAACAAACCACATTCATGAAGAAATCTGCGGTCGCAATAGTTCATCCTAATGAGTCCTACGACTAGGGACATTAACCTACTCTTCTTTATGGGAATCTTGAGCATTGCAATGAAAGATAACAAATCACATTCATGAAGAAATCTGAAGTCGCAATAGTTCATCCTAATGAGTTCTACGACTAGAGACATTTCGTACTGTTCTTATGGGAAACTTGGGTAGTGTTTCTGAAAGATAACAAATCCCATTCATGAAGAAGTCTGAAGTCGCAATAGTTCATCCTAAAGAGTCCTACGACTAGAGACATTTACGTACTCACCTTATGTGAATCTTGAACATTGCAATGAAAGATAACAAATCACATTCATGAAGAAATCTGCGGTCGCAATAGTTCATCCTAAAGAGTCCTACGACTAGGGACATTAACCTACTCTTCTTTATCGGAATCTTGAGCATTGCACTGAAAGATAACAAATCCCATTCATGAAGAAATCTGAAGTCGCAATAGTTCATCCTAAAGAGTCCTACGACTAGAGACATTTACGTACTCACCTTATGTGAATCTTGAACGTTGCAATGAAAGATAACAAACCACATTCATGAAGAAATCTGCTGTCAGAATAGTTCATGCTAATGAGTTCTACGACTAGAGACATTTCGTACTGTTCTTATGGGAAACTTGGGTAGTGTTTCTGAAAGATAAAAAATCCCATTCATGAAGAAGTCTGAAGTCGCAATAGTTCATCCTAAAGAGTCCTACGACTAGAGACATTTCGTACTGTTCTTATGGGAAACTTGGATAGTGTTTCTGAAAGATAACAAATCCCATTCATGAAGAAGTCTGAAGTCGCAATAGTTCATCCTAAAGAGTCCTACGACTAGAGACATTTACGTACTCACCTTATGGCAATCTTGAACATTGCAATGAAAGATAACAAATCCCATTCATGAAGAAATCTGAAATCGCAATAGTTCATCCTAAAGAGTCCTAAGACTAGAGACATTTAGGTACTCACCTTATGTGAATCTTGAACGTTGCAATGAAAGATAACAAACCACATTCATGAAGAAATCTGCGGTCGCAATAGTTCATCCTAATGAGTCCTACGACTAGGGACATTAACCTACTCTTCTTTATGGGAATCTTGAGCATTGCAATGAAAGATAACAAATCACATTCATGAAGAAATCTGAAGTCGCAATAGTTAATCCTAATGAGTTCTACGACTAGAGACATTTCGTACTGTTCTTATGGGAAACTTGGATAGTATTTCTGAAAGATAACAAATCCCATTCATGAAGAAGTCTGAAGTCGCAATAGTTCATCCTAAAGAGTCCTACGACTAGAGATTTTTACGTACTCACCTTATGTGAATCTTGAACATTGCAATGAAAGATAACAAATCACATCCATGAAGAAATCTGCGGTCGCAATTGTTCATCCTAAAGAGTCCTACGACTAGGGACATTAACCTACTCTTCTTTATCGGAATCTTGAGCATTGCAATGAAAGATAACAAATCCCAAGCGGGTTCATGAAGAAATCTGAAATCGCAATAGTTCATCCTAAAGAGTCGAACTACGACTGTGAGACACCACAAAAGGGTGGAGATTTACGTACTCACCTTATGTGGGGAATCTTGAACGTTGCAATGAAGTGCAGATAACAAACCACATTTGACATGAAGAAATCTGCTGTCAGAATAGTTCATGCTAATGAGTTCTACGACACACAGTGGGCGAGACATTTCGCCATTGGGACTGTTCTTATGGGAAACTTGGGTAGTGTTTCTGAAAGATAAAAAATCCCATTCATGAAGAAGTCTGAAGTCGCAATAGTTCATCCTAAAGAGTCCTACGACTAGAGACATTTCGTACTGTTCTTATGGGAAACTTGGATAGTGTTTCTGAAAGATAACAAATCCCATTCATGAAGAAGTCTGAAGTCGCAATAGTTCATCCTAATGAGTTCTACGACTAGAGACACATTTACGTACTGTTCTTTATGGGAATCTTGAGCATTGCAATGAAAGATAACAAATCAGATTCATGAAGAAATCTGAAATCGCAATAGTTCATCCTAAAGAGTCCTACGACTAGAGACATTTGAGTACTTACCTTATGGGAATCTTGAACATTGCAATGAAAGATAACAAATCACATTCATGAAGAAATCTGCTGTCGCAATAGTTCATCCTAAAGAGTCCTAGGACTAGCGACATTTACGTACTGTTCTTTATGGGAATCTTGAGCATTGCAATGAAAGATAACAAATCAGATTCATGAAGAAATCTGAAATCGCAATAGTTCATCCTAAAGAGTCCTACGACTAGAGACATTTGAGTACTTACCTTATGGGAATCTTGAACATTGCAATGAAAGATAACAAATCCCATTCATGAAGAAATCTGCTGTCGTAATTGTTCATCCTAAAGAGTTCTAAGACTAGAGACATTTACGTACTGTTCTTTATGGCAATCTTGGGTATTGCTTCTGAAAGATAACAAATCCCATTCAAGAAGAAATCTGCTGTCGCAATTGTTCATCCTAAAGAGTCCAACGACTAGAGACATTTACGTACTGTTCATTATGGGAATCTTGAGTATTGCTTCTGAGAGATAACAAATCCCATTCTGGAAGAAATCAGCTGTCGCAATTGTTCATCCTTAAGAGTTCTAAGACTAGAGACATTTACGTACTCTTCTTTATGGGAAACTTGGGTATTGCTTCTGAAAGATAACAAATCCCATTCTGGATGAAATCTGCTGTCGCAATAGTTCATCCTAAAGAGTCCTAGGACTAGCGACATTTACGTACTGTTTTTTATGGGAAACTTGGGTATTGCTTCTGATAGATAACAAATCCCATTCTGGAAGAAATCAGCTGTCGCAATTGTTCATCCTAAAGAGTCCTACGACTAGAGACATTTACGTACTCTTCTTTACGGGAAACTTGGGTATTGCTTCTGAAAGATAACAAATCCCATTCTGGAAGTAATCTGCTGTCGCAATAGTTCATCCTAAAGAGTCCTAGACTAGCGACATTTACGTACTGTTCTTTATGGGAATCTTGAGCATTGCAATGAAAGATAACAAATCAGATTCATGAAGAAATCTGAAATCGCAATAGTTCATCCTAAAGAGTCCTACGACTAGAGACATTTACGTACTGTTCTTTATGGCAATCTTGGGTATTGCTTCTGAGATAACAAATCCCATTCAAGAAGAAATCTGCTGTCGCAATTGTTCATCCTAAAGCATCCAACAAATAGAGACATTTACGTACTGTTCATTATGGGAATCTTGAGTATTGCTTCTGAGAGATAACAAATCCCATTCTGGAAGAAATCAGCTGTCGCAATTGTTCATCCTTAAGAGTTCTAAGACTAGAGACATTTACGTACTCTTCTTTACGGGAAACTTGGGTATTGCTTCTGAAAGATAACAAATCCCATTCTGGAAGAAATCTGCTGTCGCAATAGTTCATCCTAAAGAGTCCTAGGACTAGCGACATTTACGTACTGTTCTTTATGGGAAACTTGGGTATTGCTTCTGAAAGATAACAAATCCCATTCATGAAGAAATCTGCTGTCGCAATAGTTCATCCTAAAGAGTCCTAGGACAAGAGACATTTACGTACTGTTCTTTATGGGAAACTTGGGTATTGCTTCTGAAAGATAACAAATCCCATTCATGAAGAAATCTGCTGTCGCAATAGTTCATCCTAAAGAGTCCTACGACTAGAGACATTTACGTACTGTTCTTTATGGGAATCTTGGGTATTGCTTCTGAAAGATAACAAATCCCATTCATGAAGAAATCGGCTCTCGCAATAGTTCATCCTAATGAGTTCTACAACTAGAGACATTTACATACTGTTCTAACGGGAATCTTGGGTAGTGCTTCTGAAAGATAACAACTGACATTCATGAAGAAGTCTGCAGTCGCAATAGTTCATCCTAAAGAGTCCTACGACTAGAGACATTTACGTACTTTCTTTATGGGAATCTTGAGCATTGCAATGAAAGATAACAAATCCCATTCATGAAGAAATCTGCTGTCGCAATAGTTCATCCTAAAGAGTCCTACGACTAGAGACATTTACATACTGTTCTAACGGGAATCTTGGGTAGTGCTTCTGAAAGATAACAACTGACATTCATGAAGAAGTCTGCAGTCGCAATAGTTCATCCTAAAGAGTCCAACGACTAGAGACATTTACGTACTGTTCATTATGCGAATCTTGAGTATTGCTTCTGAGAGATAACAAATCACATTCTGGAAGAAATCAGCTGTCGCAATTGTTCATCCTTAAGAGTTCTAAGACTAGAGACATTTACGTACTCTTCTTTATGGGAAACTTGGGTATTGCTTCTGAAAGATAACAAATCCCATTCTGGAAGAAATCTGCTGTCGCAATAGTTCATCCTAAAGAGTCCTAGGACTAGAGACTTTTATGTACTGTTCTTTATGGGAAACTTGGGTATTGCTTCTGAAAGATAACAAATCCCATTCATGAAGAAATCTGCTGTCGCAATAGTTCATCCCAAAGAGTCCAACGCCTAGAGACATTTACGTACTGTTCTTTATGGGAATCTTGAGCATTGCAATGAAAGATAACAAATCAGATTCATGAAGAAATCTGAAATCGCAATAGTTCATCCTAAAGAGTCCTACGACTAGAGACATTTGAGTACTTACCTTATGGGAATCTTGAACATTGCAATGAAAGATAACAAATCCCATTCTGGAAGAAATCAGCTGTCACAATTGTTCATCCTAAAGAGTCCTAGGACTAGCGACATTTACGTACTGTTCTTTATGGGAATCTTGAGCATTGCAATGAAAGATAACAAATCAGATTCATGAAGAAATCTGAAATCGCAATAGTTCATCCTAAAGAGTCCTACGACTAGAGACATTTGAGTACTTACCTTATGGGAATCTTGAACATTGCAATGAAAGATAACAAATCCCATTCATGAAGAAATCTGCTGTTGTAATTGTTCATCCTAAAGAGATCTAAGACTAGCGACATTTACGTACTGTTTTTTATGGGAAACTTGGGTATTGCTTCTGAGAGATAACAAATCCCATTCTGGAAGAAATCAGCTGTCGCAATTGTTCATCCTAAAGAGTCCTAGGACTAGCGACATTTACGTACTGTTCTTTATGGGAATCTTGAGCATTGCAATGAAAGATAACAAATCAGATTCATGAAGAAATCTGAAATCGCAATAGTTCATCCTAAAGAGTCCTACGACTAGAGACATTTACGTACTGTTCTTTATGGCAATCTTGGGTATTGCTTCTGAAAGATAACAAATCCCATTCAAGAAGAAATCTGCTGTCGCAATTGTTCATCCTAAAGCATCCAACGACTAGAGACATTTACGTACTGTTCATTATGGGAATCTTGAGTATTGCTTCTGAGAGATAACAAATCCCATTCTGGAAGAAATCAGCTGTCGCAATTGTTCATCCTTAAGAGTTCTAAGACTAGAGACATTTACGTACTCTTCTTTACGGGAAACTTGGGTATTGCTTCTGAAAGATAACAAATCCCATTCTGGAAGAAATCTGCTGTCGCAATAGTTCATCCTAAAGAGTCCTAGGACTAGCGACATTTACGTACTGTTTTTTATGGGAAACTTGGGTATTGCTTCTGAGAGATAACAAATCCCATTCTGGAAGAAATCAGCTGTCGCAATTGTTCATCCTAAAGAGTCCTAGGACTAGCGACATTTACGTACTGTTCTTTATGGGAATCTTGAGCATTGCAATGAAAGATAACAAATCAGATTCATGAAGAAATCTGAAATCGCAATAGTTCATCCTAAAGAGTCCTACGACTAGAGACATTTGAGTACTTACCTTATGGGAATCTTGAACATTGCAATGAAAGATAACAAATCCCATTCATGAAGAAATCTGCTGTCGTAATTGTTCATCCTAAAGAGTCCTACGACTAGAGACATTTACGTACTGTTCATTATGGGAATCTTGAGTATTGCTTCTGAGAGATAACAAATCCCATTCTGGAAGAAATCAGCTGTCGCAATTGTTCATCCTTAAGAGTTCTAAGACTAGAGACATTTACGTACTCTTCTTTACGGGAAACTCGGGTATTGCTTCTGAAAGATAACAAATCCCATTCTGGAAGAAATCTGCTGTCGCAATAGTTCATCCTAAAGAGTCCTAGGACTAGCGACATTTACGTACTGTTTTTTATGGGAAACTTGGGTATTGCTTCTGAGAGATAACAAATCCCATTCTGGAAGAAATCAGCTGTCGCAATTGTTCATCCTAAAGAGTCCTAGGACTAGCGACATTTACGTACTGTTCTTTATGGGAATCTTGAGCATTGCAATGAAAGATAACAAATCAGATTCATGAAGAAATCTGAAATCGCAATAGTTCATCCTAAAGAGTCCTACGACTAGAGACATTTGAGTACTGTTCTTTATGGGAATCTTGAAATTTGCAATGAAAGATAACAAATCCCATTCATGAAGAAATCTGCTGTCGTAATTGTTCATCCTAAAGAGATCTAAGACTAGAGACATTTACGTACTGTTCTTTATGGCAATCTTGGGTATTGCTTCTGAAAGATAACAAATCCCATTCTGGAAGAAATCAGCTGTCGCAATTGTTCATCCTTAAGAGTTCTAAGACTAGAGACATTTACGTACTCTTCTTTACGGGAAA
This sequence comes from Sycobia sp. Sy_11, assembly GCA_018907035.1. Taxonomy (NCBI): domain Eukaryota; kingdom Metazoa; phylum Arthropoda; class Insecta; order Hymenoptera; family Epichrysomallidae; genus Sycobia; species Sycobia sp. Sy_11. The sequence goes on from JACCIC010000469.1 coordinate 12,497, forward strand.
CTTGGGTATTGCTTCTGAAAGATAACAAATCCCATTCTGGAAGAAATCTGCTGTCGCAATAGTTCATCCTAAAGAGTCCTAGGACTAGCGACATTTACGTACTGTTTTTTATGGGAAACTTGGGTATTGCTTCTGAGAGATAACAAATCCCATTCTGGAAGAAATCAGCTGTCGCAATTGTTCATCCTAAAGAGTCCTAGGACTAGCGACATTTACGTACTGTTCTTTATGGGAATCTTGAGCATTGCAATGAAAGATAACAAATCAGATTCATGAAGAAATCTGAAATCGCAATAGTTCATCCTAAAGAGTCCTACGACTAGAGACATTTGAGTACTGTTCTTTATGGGAATCTTGAAATTTGCAATGAAAGATAACAAATCCCATTCATGAAGAAATCTGCTGTCGTAATTGTTCATCCTAAAGAGATCTAAGACTAGAGACATTTACGTACTGTTCTTTATGGCAATCTTGGGTATTGCTTCTGAAAGATAACAAATCCCATTCAAGAAGAAAGCTGCTGTCGCAATTGTTCATCCTAAAGCATCCAACGACTAGAGACATTTACGTACTGTTCATTATGGGAATCTTGAGTATTGCTTCTGAGAGATAACAAATCCCATTCTGGAAGAAATCATCTGTCGCAATTGTTCATCTTAAGAGTTCTAAGACTAGAGACATTTACGTACTCTTCTTTACGGGAAACTTGGGTATTGCTTCTGAAAGATAACAAATCCCATTCTGGAAGAAATCTGCTGTCGCAATAGTTCATCCTAAAGAGTCCTAGGACTAGAGACATTTACGTACTGTTCTTTATGGGAAACTTGGGTATTGCTTCTGAAAGATAACCAATCACATTCATGAAGAAATCTGCGGTCGCAATAGTTCATCCTAAAGAGTCCTACGAATAGAGACATTTACGTACTGTTCTTTATGGGAATCTTGGGTATTGCTTCTGAAAGATAACAAATCCCATTCATGAAGAAATCGTCTCGCAATAGTTCATCCTAATGAGTTCTACAACTAGAGACATTTACATACTGTTCTAACGGGAATCTTGGGTAGTGCTTCTGAAAGATAACAACTGACATTCATGAAGAAGTCTAAAGTCGCAATAGTTCATCCTAAAGAGTCCAACGACTAGAGCCATTGGAGTACTTACCTTATGGGAATCTTGAACATTGCAATGAAAGATAACAAATCCCATTCATGAAGAAATCTGCTGTCGCAATAGTTCATCCTAATGAGTTCTACAACTAGAGACATTTACATACTGTTCTAACGGGAATCTTGGGTAGTGCTTCTGAAAGATAACAACTGACATTCATGAAGAAGTCTGCAGTCGCAATAGTTCATCCTAAAGAGTCCAACGACTAGAGACACTTACGTACTGTTCATTATGCGAATCTTGAGTATTGCTTCTGAGAGATAACAAATCACATTCTGGAAGAAATCAGCTGTCGCAATTGTTCATCCTTAAGAGTTCTAAGACTAGAGACATTTACGTACTCTTCTTTATGGGAAACTTGGGTATTGCTTCTGAAAGATAACAAATCCCATTCTGGAAGAAATCTGCTGTCGCAATAGTTCATCCTAAAGAGTCCTAGGACTAGAGACTTTTACGTACTGTTCTTTATGGGAAACTTGGGTATTGCTTCTGAAAGATAACAAATCCCATTCATGAAGAAATCTGCTGTCGCAATAGTTCATCCTAAAGAGTCCAACGCCTAGAGACATTTACGTACTGTTCTTTATGGGAATCTTGAGCATTGCAATGAAAGATAACAAATCAGATTCATGAAGAAATCTGAAATCGCAATAGTTCATCCTAAAGAGTCCAACGACTAGAGCCATTGGAGTACTTACCTTATGGGAATCTAGAACATTGCAATGAAAGATAACAAATCCCATTCATGAAGAAATCTGCTGTCGTAATTGTTCATCCTAAAGAGATCTAAGACTAGAGACATTTACGTACTGTTCTTTATGGCAATCTTGGGTATTGCTTCTGAAAGATAACAAATCCCATTCAAGAAGAAATCTGCTGTCGCAATTGTTCATCCTAAAGCATCCAACGACTAGAGACATTTACGTACTGTTCATTATGGGAATCTTGAGTATTGCTTCTGAGAGATAACAAATCCCATTCTGGAAGAAATCATCTGTCGCAATTGTTCATTCTTAAGAGTTCTAAGACTAGAGACATTTACTTACTCTTCTTTACGGGAAACTTGGGTATTGCTTCTGAAAGATAACAAATCCCATTCTGGAAGAAATCTGCTGTCGCAATAGTTCATCCTAAAGAGTCCTAGGACTAGCGACATTTATGTACTGTTTTTTATGGGAAACTTGGGTATTGCTTCTGAGAGATAACAAATCCCATTCTGGAAGAAATCAGCTGTCGCAATTGTTCATCCTAAAGAGTCCTAGGACTAGCGACATTTACGTACTGTTCTTTATGGGAATCTTGAGCATTGCAATGAAAGATAACAAATCAGATTCATGAAGAAATCTGAAATCGCAATAGTTCATCCTAAAGAGTCCTACGACTAGAGACATTTGAGTACTGTTCTTTATGGCAATCTTGGGTATTGCTTCTGAAAGATAACAAATCCCATTCAAGAAGAAATCTGCTGTCGCAATTGTTCATCCTAAAGCGTGCAACGACTAGAGACATTTACGTACTGTTCATTATGGGAATCTTGAGTATTGCTTCTGAGAGATAACAAATCCGATTCATGAAGAAATCTGGTGTCAGAATAGATCATGCTAATGAGTTCTACGACTAGAGACATTTCGTACTGTTCTTATGGGAAACATGGGTAGTGTTTCTGAAAGATAAAAAATCCCATTCATGAAGAAGTCTGAAGTCGCAATATTTCATCCTAAAGAGTCCTACGACTAGAGACATTTACGTACTCACCTTATGGCAATCGTGAACATTGCAATGAAAGATAACAAATCCCATTCATGAAGAAATCTGAAATCGCAATAGTTCATCCTAAAGAGTCCTAAGACTAGAGACATTTAGGTACTCAACTTATGTGAATCTTGAACGTTGCAATGAAAGATAACAAACCACATTCAGGATGAAATCTCCGGTCGCAATAGTTCATCTAATGAGTCCTACGACTAGGGACATTAACCTACTCTTCTTTATGGGAATCTTGAGCATTGCAATGAAAGATAACAAACAC
>JACCIC010000470.1:0-14104 GCA_018907035.1 Sycobia sp. Sy_11
CTGAATATATGGTAAGGAATGAAGTTAATTATAATTTAATTATTATTTTCATTTTCTCTCTCCTCTGTCTCACTCTTTCCATTTAATCCGGGAAAGTGATTGGTCCTCCTTCATGGTAGGACTGTACATGCCCCTCTCTTTTTTTTGCACACAACTAAACATATAGATTTTCTCATATATGGAAATAGATCGGTAGGCCGAGGCGAATACTTTCCTTTTGAATGAAAGAAAAGGAATCCGTATTCAAGTGAAGCCCTTGGCCTTTGGTCTGTCTAACCGAGCGTAGGAAGCATTCTAAAATAAAACGAGAATAGTTATTTTTTATTCAATTGTTTAATATTCCCGAACTAGTGGAGCAATCTCCAGGCTCGAAAACAAGTCAGGGTACATCGAAGGTACATATACGTATATAAAATATACGTGTGCACTTCGAATAAAGCTGATGTGCATGAAAGGGCGAATATGCCCAGACATCACATTATAATTTAAATTTTTGGGGAGCTCGGCCGGAATATTAACACTTGGCGTTAAGCTATTGAAGTAAAAAAATAACAAAAGATAACAAACAAGAAATAATAATAACAAAAACTAATACTTCTAATAAAAAAAACACTTAAAACAAAAAAAAAATTCACAAAGTCAACAGTAAAATACATACACAAACAATAATATATGAAAAAATATACACATACATAGTAAAATATATATATATATATACATATACGAGCAATACAATATATAAAAATAGATATATATATATATATATATATAAATAAATGATACCAATACTAGACTCCGCCGGAATAAGTATCTGTACAGACACTAGGTTACAACCGCCTAGAACAAAATATTGATGCATTAATCAGCAACGATCATGACCATTGGAATTCGGGAAACTATTTAAAGAAAAGAATAAACCAATTGAAAAAGGCTCTGAATAAGGATCAAGCTGAAAATAAACAATTGAAAGATACGATATTACAAATATACTCCTGCTTGCAGAAGAGCAGGACGAATTCAAACTTCAGAAAGAAGAAAACAACAAATTATAACCTTACTAAAGGAAAAGCAAAGATATGAAAGAAACTTACAAACAATTATTCCTACAATTAGAACGGCTACGATAAGCCTACACCAATTACCTAAAGAGGAGAATACTGAAACTCTAGAAAGCTTAGAAAAGGCGTTTTAAACAACTTTCCTTATACGGAATGAACCCTCACAACTAGAAGTGGGATTAAACACTCGAAAAATTAATAAACAATTTTATTTTTAAAGAAAAACCCAACCATTTAATGATAATAAAAGGAGATGAAGAAACGTAACAAATGAACGTAACAAATCGTCGAAAACCCTAAATCGAGATGCTAGAAGTTAAACATGAATTGACGTTAACAAATTAATGAACCAACCTCACCATTCGAAAAAAATTTAATAAAATAAAATTAATACGACCAAGCACCTAAGCCTCTGAGCTACAAAACGATAGCCATGCGTAACTGCCTCTCGATCATAAATTTAATAAAATAAAAATCAATACAACCAAGCACCAAAGCCTATGAGCTACAAACGATAGTCACGCGCAACTGCCGCTCGGTCAGAAATTTAATAAATTTACTGAATCATTAACAAAATTTAAGAAAACGATATTACTAATCGATATCTATCTTCTAACGCACCAATTTACAAATAAATATATATTAAAATAAATCATTAAGTAGGTGAAGGTTGAAGAAACAATTAAAAAAAAAGAGAGAGAAAATCTAATCAATAATATTACGAACGAAAATATAATATCGAAACAAACGGTAGCCACACGTAATTGTCTCATAGCAATCTCAATAAATAAAAAGAGATACATTCATACACGTATATGTATACATTAAAAATCGAATGTATACGCGTAGTAAAACTCGATCAGGGAAGGAGTTAGAAACTCCATCAAAAACGAATCCGAAAATCGACCAAGAGAGAACGAATTCAGAACTTCTCCGAAAGACTTAAAAGAGGTTAAATTTACGCCATTCGGTTCATCAACGCCTTGAGACCAATCAAATATCGATCAAAATATAGAAGACACCAGTCCCATACACACAAGTTTATCTATCCCTGAAAACCTATCGTTCTCCGGTGACTCTATAGACCTCACCGAACAAGAGACGGTCAGACCATACTTATCGCACCTGACAAAGTGATTGCTTAATAGCTGAACACTTACCAAGTACTAAAATAGCAATTGATCAATCTACAACCATATCTTTAAAGGAAGCACTAAAATTTGTTCCTGAATTTGACAAGAAAAATATTTCCCTTAGCTATTTCTTAGAATACTGTACAGAAGCTAGAGAACTCATAAGCAACAATCTCGAAGAAAGCTTCACGAAATTACTTAAGAGAAAACTCTTGGGTGAAGCAAGAGAAATAATATCTGGGTACGCATTCTCCACAGTCGAAGAATTTAAAGAACATTTAAAGGACTTTTACGCCCAATCAAAAAACGTGCACCAACTTCTCGGCGAACTAAGTAGTCAATACCAGGGTGAACATGAATCAGTTATAAGATACGCGAATAGAATGAGCGAATAGAAATTCAAATTTATGAAGTAAATCGCCACATAACCAAGGCACCAAATATACCTGCCTTCAAGCGCAGCATCGAAAAAGCAATCATAGAATGTTTTCGACTAGGATTAAAACTCGAAATCGAAACTGGACTGAAAGAGAATGAAGCTATTGAAGACGTAGTAAAAGACGCGATAGCAGTAGAACGAAGACTCGAAGCTCGAGAGAATTTATTTAGGAGGCAAGAAATACGCCATAAACCTAATAAACAAAATATTTACCCCAGACAGATAAACAATCTAACTCTTCCGAGAAATACCCCTTGCAGCTACTGCAATATAATAGGTCATACCTTCGCAGAATGTCGGAAAAGACTCAGACCAAGACAAACGCTATTATGCCGAACTTGTGGACGGTCAAATCATACCACCTCTCAGTGCTTCGCAATGATCAAGTGTCAAGCATGTAACACAATCGGTCATAATGCCCGCGAAGTAGCAATAGACCCTCGTCTATAACATGCCAGCTATGCAATAAGCCTGGCCATACAGCTAACTTCTGTCGAACTAATCAAATGAATAAACAAAAACCGATTCCAAAATGCCAAAAATGTGGAAGGTTAGGGCACTCTGAAGCTACATGTAGGGTACGCGATTCAAATTAAGGATTTCCAAGAAACCGAAGCATTACAATGTAAAATAGAGGTACAGAGAACCATCTATTACTGCGGGATGCATTCGCATAATTCTGTTGTTAATAATGGCGAAATGGAATATTTGTACGAAATCAGTAGAGACAGTTGTTTATAATTACATTTAACTGGGATAATCAAATTCGCACAAAATAACGTTATAAACGGGGTCAGAATTAACCGAACAAATATATATTCAATGATCTTCGGCGGAAGCATAAACAATGACGGAACCTCCGAGGGGGCTTATTATAGCGACCCTTATGGAACTTGGAACTCTGTTGTTGTCCAAGCAACCCTTAAAATCACCCTATCACAACAATCTGCACGAGTAAATTTACAAGACGAAAAATTCATCTACAATCAGGAATATCATGTTTACTATCGGGAAAATTCTGTATAGATGCTACAGATGGATATACTTTCTGGGAGTCGGTCCCTAATAACGATTGCCACTTTAATGAATAGGGCGTATAATTCGAAGTCCAAGCAATTAAAATGACTAACCCTCAGGTAGATCATGAAGTAATCTGTTCTTTTACAGGACCAAAAACTAACATAAGAAAAGGTGTGCGGTTACATGATAGTAAGAAGAGAATACCGAAAATTAGTTATCTTTGAAACAAAAGAGGGTATAACGTTTGCCAAAAAGAGTACATTGTCTAGTAGTAATCTGGATATTTTCGCTTATGTAAATGCAAAAAACTGGAAAAACTTTTGAAAAGACAAATGCTAAATTTATATCGCAACATAATGACAGAACGATGCCGAGTAGAACCAATTACATTAAAAAACGTACTCGCTATCGCTACACAAAATTCCGATCAATTTGCATATAACATTATGAAAGATCCGGGTTATATGGCTGTAGTAGCCTGCGAAGTGGTTCACCTGGTAAAATGTATAGCGGTGGAAGTTAAGATAGACCACGGTGATAATTGTTACACTGAGCTGAGAGTTGTGAGACAAAACACAACCCTTTTTTCACACCAAAAACACACATCCTGAAAACTCGAGGAACTAGAGTTCCCTGCAACCATGTGCTACCATCATACTGCCGTATTAATGGCGAATGGTACAAATTGGCACCAAAAGCGACCGAGGCAAGAGAACCATAAGCCTAAAACCCATGACTCAACTGACATGGAAATATATTAATCCAATCAGCCTAGCCACGTCTGGGATATACTCCAGTAAGGATCTAGAAAAGCTAAAGAAACAAATTATCTTTCCAGTAGAAACAGCTGCATGAATCTGGAGTGACGAGCGGCAACACGATATCGCACTTCATAAACGAAGACACAATGGATAATTTAGTAAATTCTGCTTGCAAAACATTACGAAATGAATTTATCACCTTCGGATCTGCAAACGCGGGGATAATAGCAGTCCTGATGATTATACACGTGATAAAAACATTCATAGGGGTTGCACTCAACGAATACGTCCTTCATCGCGTATACGGTTGGTCCATATACCTATTATCAGCCATTTCTAGCACGGCCGCACACTTCTTCATATCCCTTAAACAACTACCGACGAAACAAGAGGCAGAAAAGAGTTACGAAATGATCACTCAACCAGAGCCAGAGCCGGAACTCAAACCAGAACCAGTACTAACCACTATCGACGAGACAAAAGAAAAACAAACGTTTTTTCTGCAAAACCATAAAAATAAATTCTCAACTCACGCGACTTTTCCAGAATTAGACAAAACAATAAAAGTAAATTTCTTATTTCCATAATTTCAAGATATCGAATTTCGCATAAAAATTTTAACACGTATTAATTTAAATAGAGTAAATTGTGATACAAAGAATCATGTGCACCCCACGCACATATATATATATATGTGCGTGTATATATATCGTGTATATATATATATATTTATATATATATACACGAACACATATACATATATATATATGTATTGTAACGAGGCCGCAACTGAAATACGAGTCGTTAGCCGCGGCATGTGCGGCAAACGTAAACACTGCATGACCTCGACGCGGCGGCCGGCCGGCGGAGAAGAGCAGAGCGAGGAGAGGGAGGAACGAACATCGTCGCAGCGAGGAGAATCAAGTCTCGTTTTGGATAATACGAGTTGAGCCACGTGCGCCCGAGTCGGAAGAAAAAAAAAGCGAATAAAGCGGGGTTTTTGTGTATGCGTTTGAGACGTTCTACGGAGGGAAGAAAGTCTTTGCGACAGGTTCCGCGCCGTCTGCAGCGGCGTGTCCCGAGCAAGCGAACGAGAGGAGCATGCGAGACCGAGGGGATCGTACTTGAAAAGCTTGTTTGCATTGATTTCTGTTTTTTTTCCTCGCTGTCAGTCTCTACCTTCCCTGATCATTTTCCCGCATCACGATGATATTGCGCGCAGGATCCATCCGCCTCCGCGGGCACGGCGAAGAGCTTTCGCCGTGCGAACTGAGCCTGCTGCGGACGCTGTGCTCGTGGCCAAAGCACCGCATACGAGACAAGTAAGTAGGCTCGCGCCTTCGCGAGTTGATTTTTTTGTTGTAACGGACGGGCGCTTATTCACCTGACGGCGAGAAGAAGGGGCAACGCGGGTTGCGCGCGGGCCGTACGGGAGCGGCCGCGCGTCGATGTTCGAACTGGGGTTCGTATAGTCGGATCCACCTCGTTACAATATATATATATATATATAAATATATATATATATATATATATATATATATATATATATCATATAAGTTCGAGTACCTATGAGTTGTATGAACAATAATGAAAATCTATTCTAATCTAAGTTTTTGTAGAATAAAGTAAAATCGAAACTAAAATTACTAAATCTAATGCGATACGTCATCATCTTATTTGGTCGAGGAAAACAACTTCGTAATACCTGCTGAAATAAGGCGTTGATTTGCGCAAGTTCATACGTCAGAAGCGTATGTTTTTCCGACAAAGACCTTTTGGGTAGTGCAATATGTAGATTAGCGATGTGCTAGTGTACAATTTTTAATGTTTAATTTGCTGTAAAATCAGTACTTTTAACAATTAAACCATATTCTAAATAAAATGAATAGTTAGCATAAAAATGGTAACTAATGTTTCTAATAAAAATTATAAAATTACACTAATATTAAGGCTAGAAATAAGAAAAATAAATAAAATAATGAAATAAACCATATAAACGAGAAGCAGAGAGAGGGATTGCGGATATTTAGTAAAAATCGGGTATATAAAGCCCCGATTTTACCACAAAAAGTCAGTTCAGCATCAGTATCAAAAGCAGTCTCAATCAGTATCAGAAGCAGTCTCAATCAAGAAGCAGTCAGTCAGGAAGCCAGGCAGTAGTCTCAAGGAAACTCCGGAACGTGATATCAGCATCTCTCTCTCTCCCTGTGTGTGTGTGTGTGTGTGTGTGTGTGTGTTCAGCAGCTGAATATAAACTAAGGAATAAAGTTAATTATAATTTAATTATTACTTTCATTTTCTCCCTCCTCTGTCTCACTCTTTCCATTTAATCCGGGGAAGTGATTGGTCCTCCTATTTGGTAGGATTGTACATGCCCCTCTCTTTTTTTGCACACAAATAAACATATATATTTTCTCATATAGGGAAATAGATTGGTAGGCCGAGGCGAATACGGCTTTCCTTTTAAAAGAAAGAAAAGGAATCCGTATTCAAGTGTAGCCCTTGGACTCCGGTCTATCTAAGTGAGCGTAGGAAACAAAATAAAACGAGAATAGTTATTATTTTTTTCAATTGTTTAATATTCCCGAGCTGGTGGAGGAATCTCCAGGCTCGAAAACAAGCCAGGGTACATCGAAGGCACATATACGTATATATAAAAATATACGTGTGCACTTCGAATAAAGCTGATGTGCATGAAAGGGCGAATATGCCCAGACGTCACAAAATGGAGTCAATTTCAAAACCCCTAGTCATATGACTCCACAAAGTCGTATGACTCCATCAGTGCCATGTATATTGACTGCTTTCCACGTGTACCAAACATCACTATAAGAACGAGAGAAGTTACTCATTCGCACCCACTCGCGATAATATAAAATGACGAAAACCGGTTTTTCCTGAATTTGGAAATAGTCTATACATCTTATAGACAGATACCAGCAGCTACGCTCTAGGAGCTGTGCTGAGCCAGATAATAAAGGGAGAACAGCATTCCATAGAATCGTCAGCAGGACACTAACTGCGCTTAAAATTAATTATACCATAACAGAAAAAGAGTGTTTAGCGTGTGTAGAGTGTTTTACTATGGGCTGTCGACAAAATATCAGAGGCTATCTGTTAGGCGAGGCTTTCACGGTTATGACTGACCATAGCAGCTGAAGGTAGCTGTGCACATTGAAACCCGGCAAGACGCCTGGCGTGATGGGCCACGGCCTTATAGGCGTATAATATTGATACTATAATCGTCCACAGGAAATGCGTGCTGCACAAGGTACTGGAAGCGTTATCTCGACCGCCTATCGAGACTTCGTCATATACCGCATTGAGAAACACGGATGGTATGCAAACAAGCTGAAACAGCTGAACCGTCAATCCGAGAGATTCACAGACTGGAAAGTTGTCCATGCCCTGCTATATAAACATCAACCAAATACGATAATTGAGACACTAGAAACAGGTATAGAGGATTGGAAGTTGGTAATCTCATCGAAAGATAGAGAAAGGATAATGCACGAATGCTATAGTATCACATTAAGGCATTTCGGAGTAGAAAGACTCTCCAGTAAAATAAGCCAAAACTACTAATGGCCCACAATCAGAGAGGACACGTATAATTACGTGCGAAACTGTCCAGAATGTTAGATCCATAAAGTGTCAAACAGAGCACCCGCAGGTTGGATGGGAAAAAGGAATATAGGAGACCCATGGTCAACTATAGCTGCGGACATTATGGGACCATTTCCCCCAACAAAGGCCAACATAAAAATTTGCTGGTGATAGAAGACCTCTTTACGAAATACGTAAAAATATGGCCGTTGCATAAGGCGACCTGAACAGACAGTGGTAAAAGTTCTAGAAGAGCTAATTATTTTCAAGTGAGGTTGCTGAAAATTTCTATTAACCGACAAGGCACGGAATTAGCAAATAAATTTGTAAAAGACACTCAATGAATTACGCATTATTCAGCAGTTCAATGCACCATTCCACGCATAGGCCAATCCTGTAGAACCAGTGAACAGGACTATCAAATCAATGATTTCAATTTTCATTCAAAATGACCATGAGGACTGGGACTTTCACTTTCTTACAAGAAAAAAAGGAAAACTTGCGAAGTATTAACATATCGCAACTCACAGGCATCACCAGCAAACATACAATTCATGCCAGCAATTTACGAATTGGTGCGGAAAAAATCTGCACAAAGCTAATGAGAAGCAGCCACAACAATATAACAAGAAGAGAAGGCATGAAAACTTCGAAATTAACGACATGGTATATGCCAACAAAATCATATACTGTCGTGAAGATTAGACACTTTTCGGCCAAGTTAGCGTTAAATATATAGCCCCATGCAAAGTAATACAGAAAATTTCACCCGTTATTTATGAATTAGAAGTTGTTACAAAAGTTCATATATCTGATATGAAGAAGTTCCATTTCCCTAACGTTCCCCATTCTGCTCCTTTAGATACTATTAGACATCAGCAAGATAATATAGAGAGGAATAGGAAGAGGTCGCGGCCTCTCAGACCGCGACTGGGAACATCCTTTCCCCCAGGGCGGGTACTGTCGTTTCAAGGATGTACACCAGAGGTGATGATACACCACCTAAATATGACAGAATTGGCAGAGGTACTACATGAGGTTGCGAGACGAATAAACGCAGGTCGATCTGGTCTGGTTCAATCCAGATGCAACTCAGGATCTAGGGATCGAAGAGGAATGTCCACAGATAGGATGATTGATGAACAATATGTTATTCGAGCTTACCCTGCTGGATACAAGTATTTCAACTTACCATCCAGAGCAATCCCATTCGAACCCTACCAAACCACAGATATTCAAGTAGCATGAGGAGTAACAGCGTTCATCTACAAAAGATGATAAAGTTAGGAGGGCGAAAGAAACATATTGGATTTATAATCCGTTCGAAGGACGTTACGAAGATCTAGGGGATATGATCACCGTGAACACCGATTTAGGCAGTGATGTCTCTCATAGTACAGGACCGCTGAAAGCCTCTCGGCGTAAAATAAGGATCCACCGCAATCCTCAAGATGCCATTTCGTATACGTCAGGGAGACAGATAAGGTCAATCATAATGGTTAGTACACCAGATGACGGCGAAATTCGCCTATACCGAGGAGACCGCTGCGTATTTATGCGATCTGTGGCTACCCAGAAGGCGGGTAAATGGAAAAACCCCAAATGTTCGGAAGAAATCACAGGAGAATAGCCAAGAAAAAACCATTATAACGTCAAAATACAAGGAAAAATGGAAGTCCGGAGGAGAGACACATTCCAAATACAGTCCAGATAAGCCCCTAACGCGCCCAACTACTATATCCCCTATTAAACGGAAGAGTATCACCGGGAATACTCACCGAATTTTCACTCCTTTAAGCTACCCTGTGAAATAAACTTAGTCGCTTGCATGGAGAACACGACACAGCGCCAGGCGAAGAATACTGATACCGCTACAGTTCATGACCCCATTCCAGCTTTAATGGAGCTAGTAGTGGAACCACCAGAAAATTTCGTACTCCCGAAGAGACCTCACCCATCCCGACCCTCGAAGCCTTTACCGGGGCAAGTTCGACCTCTGCAGCATCATCTTGGGAGGGGGAGATGGACAGCGGCCCGTAATCGAAGAAAGTGAAGACGCCGGCGACAGTGATTCTCAGGAGAGAAAGAAGAAGGAAGTGCCGTACAGACGATGCAAGCCACGGTGATGCCTATTGTAAGGAAAGACACCACCGTAAATCAGTAGTCAGTGAAGTAAACACTACAGCAAGTAACCAGTGCACTGAGTCACACTACCCAGCCAGTTATGGTATTTATGCCATGAGCGTCGGTGTACTTCAACAAGCAAATGTTATGTACCGTCCATAAAACTTCCCCATATCGCACTACATTCTTCCCCATATCATAGCTAGGAAAATCCATATTAGAGCCATATTAGAGCCGACCCAAACTTCCCCTTACTAATACTTCTGATGGAGCAGGTGTAGATCGGAGGGCGCAATCACGGTAATTCACCCGTGTTGATAAAGAGCGAAAAATAGCTCGTAAAGACGCATCGGTACTCACTGTATAAAGCCAGAATGCGATTTGATCAGCCTTAAAGAATTGAATACAAAAATCCTGATATCTCCCCTGTCTCTGGCGGAGCACCAAAAAAGAGGAGAAGAAAGCTGAAAAAATATCGGCTAACTACAAGCCGACGACAGAGCGAAGAAAAAGGGTAACGAATAGGCACAGGCTAAGAACGATATCAGATTGACATAAATCAAGAATATAAATGGCAAAAGAAGAATCCTAAAGCACGAAAGTAAGAAGACGAATGGAAAAGAAGAATAAAGAGTTTAAATTTAAGTATAGAGATAGGAAAAATTTAAGATACAGTAGGTTAAGCATAGATATAGAAAAAATAATAGAAGTAGGCATAATAGTAGTAAGAATATATATCTGTAAGTTATATTACGCATTATCTTTATTATTATATTCAACTTTTTTTATAAACTATTTTATAAAAAATAGATTAAAAAGTACCTTTAAATAGATTACATATGGTTAGAATAGACATAGGTTAAGAATTACAAGTAATAATTATGTTATTACAAGACCCTAAAATTAGGCTAGAAATAAGAACGCGTAGTGAAGTAAGTTTTGTGTTTTTGCCTTCCTTCCTTTTTCATTAACATGAAAACAACAGCCACGGGCAGCGCAAGGACACGCCGCGTACGATTGAGCCACTATTTATTGAGAATTGCCTAATCCGCCGCCATTTTGGTGGCACACATGGCGAAGGGCAACAGTCGAGCTGCCGCTCTTCACCGCTGCCGCACTGTCTACCCCGTGCCTCCCGGACAGCAGTCTCCCGGAGCTGAGTGCTTGTCCGGCAAAGATCGTTGTATATGTTGAAATGTATCTCGCGCTCTTCCGTCTCTCACGGCGTCCTCAATATTTATATGCTCCCCATTCCTTTCCTCCTTACCACGCCAGCTTGTTCGGTCCAGATCAAATACACACCACGATAGAACGCGCTCGGGATTGAGTCCGTGTCATAGACGTTTGTAAATAGCTTTCTCGTGGTGTTCCGTAGAATTAAGAGTATGATCGACGCGAGATCATGTACATCGTAATCGATCTCATTGCGATGACTCACCGACGGCAGCGGCACGAGCGAGCTCTGTCTATAGCGGTCGGTGATCAAGGGAAAAGGGGGGCGCGCGATTAGATTAAGATTTTATATAGAGCAGTTAGAGTACAGCCGAGGTGGTCGAAGGGCTCGCGATAGCTACTTAACACCGCAGTCGTACGAATCACTATAATATTTATCAATATTTGTATCGTGAGGTATATTTCGCTGACGACGTGTCATACGTAGTGTGAATCTTCGGGTGCCGTGGAAAGTTCCGGTATTGGTGTATTGTTGAGCGATTTCGGTCGAGAGTGGTTTGCACAACGAGAGACGCGTCTCGCGAAAGCCTCAACCTTCTGTATAAGGTTTATGGCTTCTGTACAAGCCTGAGTTATTTGGACATTTTCGTATAACATGAAAATGTAATAACGACCTTCTGTATTAGGTATCTAGTGCGACCTCGGTGAAAAGTGTTGAATAGCTGCGTCGCCTAGTAATTCTTTCTTGTCTGCGATTATACAACGTGCGGTTCATAATTTGTAATTCCCCCCCCCCTTTTCTGGAGGTTTTTATGCCTGTTTGCAGCCTGTTCCTCCGAGCAATAAAGGACAAGTTCCCCTCTTAGCCTCAAATAAACGCCTTTTTTTATTTAACCTAACAACCTGTGAAAAGACAACTGAAGATAGCAATAATCAGCGGGCGAATCTGTCAAGGACAGCTCGCCATTTTACACGTGGTAATCCGCCTTTATTGTATATTATATGTCAGCGTAATAAATACTCAGTTTGATTAGTGTGATCATCATATATATCTACACTGCACCTTCAATATCCCTTTTCACCTTTCATGAGTGTAGCAGTGCAGCAGATAGCATGTGAAGATAAGAGTAGTCGTGTGTGAGTACACTGGTTACAATATATATATATATAGAATATATATATATATATAGACACGAATCACTAGGCGCCAACGTCGACTTGTTCATGCGAACACACCATTTTCGTTGACGATATAAATTAAATTAGGCATCGTCAATGAGCGATAGAAATTTTCGAGGGTTTTTTTATTGCAAGGGGAAAGTTTCGATGTAGAGTATCAAAAAGGGATGGTGAATAATATACCAGACGCGCTTTCAAGGGTGTCCATGGGCGACGATTCGTCCTACTTTGCCCGGACTTGGCCCAACTATTATCTGAAACAAAATATAATCGGAGGAAAATTATACTGCTATCGCCCAGAAGAATTTTTCAAAGTCATTCTGAGTAACAAAGATGTTTGGAATACCATCGTATATAAGGAACGTTGTAACGTTATACTTAATGAATGTCACAACAACCCAGCAGTCAGCATCAAGGTCGGGAAAAGTCCTTCGCTGAACTCAGCGAAGTTCTACTATTCGCCTGGATTTTATAAAACAATTAAAAGTTACGTAAAAAACAGTTTTATATACCAGCCGTTCAAGATGGATCAAATACCGAGTTTGAAAGAAATCCTAACAAATGATAGCTGGTAACATATCAGACCATTTGTAACGAGTCACCGTGGATTTGAATATATCACGATATAGCTTGAATATATTCTCGTTTGTAAAGTAAAGATAAGGACAATACTCAAAGAATTTAAAAAGAAGATCGTACTCAAATTCGGTGCGTCAGATGTCTTCCTATCGGATAATGGTACGAATTTAAAGAAAAAACAGAAATAGCGCAAAACATACGCATGCTAATCCAGTCGAACTAGCCAACAGAACATTAAAAACTGCATTGTTGGCGTTCAACGAAGGATCTCACAATACGTTGGCCGAAAAACTCTTCGAGTTAATTTTTTCATTAAATATGACGCCACAGAACTCTACAGAATACATTCCGGCTTTGCTAAATTTTAATAGAGAGCTGACTCCGCTAAGAATTCTACGCCGTAGCCAAAATCAAGATACAACGGAATCTCAACATAAGGAAAGAGAGAGTTCCTGGCTAGCAAAATTATAGAAATTAAAGAATCTTCAAGAGATCACTAAGATGCGATCCCAAGGATTTAGCGTCATTAGCTGAATATTATAATGTCAGAAAACACCTCTCTTCATATCAAGTAGGTGACTGATATCTAAGAAGAACCGTGTCTTATTCTCATCAACTCAGAGAATAATCTCGAAATTAGCTCCGATGTAGCAATTAGTTCATATTGAAAATCTGAAGCCGTACGTCCAATCCATGGAAAGGTATCCCTTGGAAGTTTCGGCAGGCGTCAGCGACGTAGATTACGCAGACGAGGTCACCCCACAATCGTAATTGGACAACAATATGCGTAGTGCCACCCGCCGAGCGTATGTGAGACTTCACTAACGGGTCAAGTCTTATATGCATGGTTCGCTGCGCAAGACACTCATGTTCTTACATGCGATACGTTAGCATCCGTCCCAGGTAGACAGCGAGACTGTCAGCTCGAGTCGACCGTCGCTCTCTAAGGCACCTAAAAATAAAAAAATGCAACCGTGACCGGACCCCCCGTACAGGACTTCCGATCATATTGTGTCCAGAATACAAGTGGGA
>JACCIC010000047.1:0-7500 GCA_018907035.1 Sycobia sp. Sy_11
CGAGAGAACTGTATCGACGTCCGTTTGTTACACACGAGTACCTGACTAAAAATTGCGTATTTTTCAGTACGAACAGCCTAAATTATCCAAAATCCCGTTGGGATATACTTTGTAAAACAAATTTATCGCACGAATTATAACAATTTATAACAATTTATTGCTGACAAACGAATTATTTTCAATCAGCTTTGGAGATTAAAAAATTTGTGTGTATATATATATATATATATATATATATATATATATATATATATATATATGGTGATCGAATATCTGATTGAATTGAGTTCGAATCGTCTGAACTAACCCTGCCCATCATCGTGTTGGAGCTTTTCGAGTCATGTAAACTTTGGGAACAACTCGGGACTGAAAGTAAATCTAAATATCTAGAATTTAAACGCTGTAACTCTCTACTTTCTGGTATCGATATTACATGTATAGGAAGTAGAGCTTGATGTACCGAATGATGAAATAATACGATTCCAATTCGGCTTTTCAATGGAAAATTTTTTTAATTAAATTTCAACTGGATGCAGCCTCGGCAAACAATTTGGGGCACGGACACGAACGGTCTTTGAAAAGCTTTCAACGCAAAAATTAAAATTATTACTTCTCATGATCAAAGTTTCGCGACTCGTGCGCGCATTATGAATTCAAGCTCTACCCGGTAAAGATATTGCATTCGTCGCAGCTTCGTTGCGCTACAGCGTCCCTTTCTCATAACTGTACACGGGTATATAAATAATGCCGCGGCAGCAACATCGCAGCAACAGCGGCGCAGGAATCTTCGAATAAAACACACGGCTAGCGAGTTTGGGTGTGTGCGCGCGCGCGCGTGTGTGTGTGTGTATAATACTTCTACCAATCCGTCATCGAAGCCGTGTTGTTCTGTCGCTTTTCTTATTTACTCGCGGAATGCGGCGAAAAAGCTGCGGCGGCTTATTCTCTCTCTCTCTCTCTCTCTCCCCCTCGCTCTCTCGCTCTTAGCGCGAAAAAGAAAGTGAAGAAACTCAATGAATGGCAGCCGCGGCATCCGCGGATGATCGATTGCCGGCTTTTGCGGGCGCTCTTGGCGGGCAAGAAAAATCCTGGCGTCCGAACGATTGCCTCCGCCCCTCCATTTTCTCCCTCCCTCCTCTTCCTGTATTCTTTTTACGCGACCTTACATCCTCAAGCGAGTCTATATATATATATATATATATATATATATATATATATATATATATATAAACTCGGCTCTGATTAGCGTCATTAGCGCTTCTCCGCCAACGAAAGGGAGGAGGGGAGTTATTGCATCGAAAAAATGCGGCGACAACGGTTCGCGCCACCGCCGTCGCGCGTCCCGAGAAATTTTTTCGCGCGATTAACACGGTCACTGCATATATACATACATTATTGTTCTATATATATATATATATATATATATATATATATATATATATATATAGGCACACACGTACACACACACAATTAATCATACGACGCTCCTTCATGAATATACTATTATGTAAGTGAAGCTTCTAAAGGAGCTCCACGGGTGGATCTGCCCTTACGCACTTATGTTTCTCTCTTTCTTTCTCTCTGTCTCTTCATTTGTCTCTGAGCAGAAAACGTCTCTACAATACTTCAATCAGTATTTGGTTATTAATTATTTTCAATTCAATTCACAATTCAATTTTATATTTATCACTTAATTACCTATATGTATAATAATTCAGCAGGAACCTTCTTGATGTTCGAACAATTTGAATAGTATTGATCGATTTGAATAGAGTATACTCGTATATTTCAACCGGCGGCATGGCTTGATCGTTAAAATACCCGGCAAAATAAGTCCCGATATCCTGCGCTTAATATCGCTAAGGTTAATTGTAGTTCTACGTTTTACCTCCACATGCAATTTTCTTTCTGTCTACAACTATCTAAGACCATCTGCCTCAAACACGATGAATTCCATTCGTCTCTCTCTCTCTCTCTCTCTCTCTCTCTCTCTCTCTCTCTCTCTCTCTCTCTCTCTCTCTCTCTCTCTCTCTCTCTCTCTCTCTCTCTCTCTCTCTCTCTCTCTCTCTCTCTCTCTCTCTCTCTCTCTCTCTCTCTCTCTCTCTCTCTCTCTCTCTCTCTCTCTCTCTCTCTCTCTCTCTCTCTCTCTCTCTCTCTCTCTCTCTCTCTCTCTCTCTCTCTCTCTCTCTCTCTCTCTCTCTCTCTCACCTCTTTCTCTCTCTTTCTCTTCTCTCCCTCCTTCTACCTCGGTGGCTCTTCAATAATGCTATGGCTCTGAGTTGTCGTCGGCCCAAGCCTCGCGTGCACGGTTCGCCCCCTCCTCTTCTTCGGTCTCCTACCTCTGACCTCAATCTCTCATTCTCCTTCACATCGCCTCTCGGTCTCTGTGCCGGAGTCGGAGCTCATGTCTCCTTCTCGCTCGCATGACTCTACTCTCGGTCTTTTCTCCCCACACACTTTTTTTTCTCTCTCTATTCTCTCTCTCTCTCTCTCTCTCTCTCTCTCTCTCTCTCTCTCGCTCGCCCCTTCCCTCTCACAGCTCTCTCCCTTATCATGGGCATCTCCGACTTATAATGGCCCGAGGGAATATATTTACGGCCGCGAGATAACTCGTCAATTAATAGGATCGTTTAATCGAACGATCCGTAAACTGTGCGATAGACGTCGACCGAAGGCTTCGCGCATAATCGATGAATAGGGAACGCGTTAGATACGCGCGCACATACCTACGGCCTCGACTCGGGCAGAGGAGCGCACGCGCGTACTCACGCTTTGGATATATATATATATATATAGGCATACCTCGGTAACACGGGCGACTTATGACCATGCCCCCGGATATATACGTTATAGACTCCGTTGCTCTTACGGGAAGAATGACTGGATTTGTTCCGAGTTTTTCCGTCAGGCTAGCTGCCTCTTAAAGGTGCGTACATCAGCCGATGAAAGAACGATATATATATATATATATATATATATATATATATATATATATATAGTGGAGGCACTCTTTCAACGAGGAAATGGGTCTCCCCGATGGAATTTCCTCTTCAGCAGTATACTACCAGCGCGGCGTCGTTGCGACAGTTCGGCCTCTGCGCCCGGTATCTTTTTGTTCTCCTATAATATACACGGGGGCCGCGGCACGCTTTTTTCGAGAACAATGGACATGAAGTGCGCGGTAAGCGCGCGAGTGCGAGGGGGTGGGGGAGGAGGACAGCAGTGGAGTCACTTTGTAATCAAACGGCTCAACAACTTTACCGATTTCACATAAATAAATGGTTCGCGCACGTACGTAAGCTGTATATATATATATATATGTATATGTACATATATATATAGAAAGATAAATCACCGAGTTGGTTTATTGTCATAGTAGACGCACGGCGTGCCTGGAAAAAGGAGACTCTCGCAGCTGAGGTTTTATTCCTTTCAAGATGTGTTAAGAGCTATTTTATTGTATATCCGTACTTCAAAGAGACAGTTTATTTTAATTTTCTACCCATCGTTGGAGCTCATAATATTTACAACATATATATATATATATATATATATATATATATATATATATATATATACAGCTTATTCAATTTAATGCTTTTCCATCTCCAACGAAGTTAAAAGGTGCATAATCCATTGAAATTTATGCGAAGTTGAGGTAAAAGGGATTCCGGAATTTCTGTCACGACGAAGATAGAGATTTTTAAGTAGATATATATATATATATATATATATATATATATATATATATATATGCGCGCGCATATAATAATCCCTATATATAATTTTCTTTTTCTCACCCCCCAAGACGTCCGCGAGAACACGGGACGGGAAATTTTTAATGCGTTATTGAGACTCTATTTATGTGTACGCGCAAAGTTGTCTAAAAGGGAAGTAAAAAAATATAAGCGCCCAACGAAAACTCGTTATCGGTATATATATATATATATATATATATATATATATATATATATATATATTGCGACAGGAAAATTATGAATTTATAACCGAACGATGGTGCGATAACGAGCCTCTTGACGACATTATTTATGGAACCCTCCTCCCAGCCACCCTTTCCAATCTTCTCGCGTCTCCTTAAAATACTCATAAAAGTTATTACAAAATTATCGCGTAATATAATAAATGCCTGGATATATATATATATATATATATATATATATATATATATATATATATATTATAAGCCTCGTACTTCCTCATTTTCAATCGAATCATATCGTCTCGCACGGCGTGGAAAAGAAAACAATGGACTAATTTTCACCATTCCGCGTTAACGATCGTTCTAGATATAAACCCGGTGCAAAAAATATTTGAGACAAATTCGATGGCCGTCGAAAACTTGTTCGAACAAATCGTGCCATTCGAGCATCTCCTTCCGATGTTCCCGTTCTCTTTGAAATATTTGACGTTTGTGCGATCTACTGTGCGCCAACCGTTGAGATGCTCGGCTGGCCCGAATTTCTGGACCGACGCGACGACGGCGCCAACCGTGGAACGCACGAAGCGTTCGCGTGGGCTCGCGTCGGACGACGGCCTTTTGGACAACGGCTCCGGGCAGCATCCCGGGTAACACGTCCGCTGGCTCTGCCGGCGAGAATTCCCCGACCCTACCCAGCGCGCTCGATGGAGTCCGAATTCCCGCGAGTCTATATATACGCGGGCTTCTGCCCAATTATTGGATTAAATACCCCCCGTAAATCGTTTGTCTTTCGAACGATTCGTCCGTTTTTCTCGTTTCTCCTTTCTCTCCTTCGTCCCATTTTCCCCCCTTCTTCATCCCCCTCGCCGGATTCTCATCGAATTAGCGCGCAACGCGCAATTTCAGGCACGTCGTTATCCGCGCACCGCGCGCCGACCACCGACGGTTTATTATGTATAGCAGCGCGCGCGGCCGCTTACATTACAGTAACGAGAACGATCAATCAGGGCGCGCGGAGATGCGGCAAAAAGCGGCGCCGAGAATTCGAGGTTCGCTTACTATTATATATATATATTGCTATGCTCGCGGCGCGTGTACGTATGCAACGCGTAGATACGTGCGTATAATGCGTACCATTGCGCGGACATTCCTCGCGGACGGCGACGACGTACGTTTCGAGCCTCCTTTCCATTACGGAGCAAAGAGGGCGGTATACGCGTATACATAGATACATGATATGTGTACCGGCAGACATGCACACGGATATGTAAGTACATAGCCTTGACAGGATGATAGGGAATGAATGAAACGTGGAGCATCGTTATAATTCTCCCTCCTTCCAAACTACGCCCCTCTATCCACACACAGACACACACACACACACACAGGCATAACTGCAGGATGCAGCGCGGCGCACGGCGTGACCTCCATAAGTCCACAAAGGATAGCGCGAAAATTTTCGAAATTGGTCACGGGGCGGTGAAGGTAATGAGTGTGTCTATACTGCACACACACACACACAAACGCGCGCACGCGCGTCATATATCCCCAACCCCTCCCTTTATCGTGCCAAAGGCGAGCGTAATAAATGGACGGCGCGAGCTCGTCAGAGACGATGACCGTATCGGGTTCGCGAGCCTCTTGCCGGCTCGAGAGCTTTTTTACGCCACTCCCCCTCTCCCCACTCACTCATCTACCGCGGGCTTATTCCTCCGTGTATAATATATATATATATATATATATATATATATATATATATATATTTGAAGCGCCGATAAATACGCCTGTCAGAGCTCGCGGCGAAGCCGTTGTGCGTTCTCATATGCAACACTAGATTCGTATTATATATCGCCTATGTATGCATATATTATGTGCGTGGCGGGCGGGTGGAGGGGGGGGGAGGGAACGAAGACTAACCGTAAATCGAATAGAGGCCCGGCGCATGTATCGTGGGGGTGCGGCGCTCGCGCTGGCACCTTTGAATATTTTTCCTTTAGCGAGCCGCATTGGTGTGCAAACTCCGTAGTATGTATATATATATATATATATATACAGATACAGATTGCAGGCGCGAGAATTTGAGCGGCGCACGTTCCAGGAGGTCATGTTTAACTCGGGCTCGATGATTCTTTGATTAATGCACGCAATTTCAGGTGTTTGAGGCGCTAGCGGCGAGATCTTTGGACTCGGGAAGAAATTTATATATGTATATACATCATACGTATGATAAGTGGCTGGTTTAAATGAAATTCAATGCAGGCGCGCGTCACGGATTTTTGGCGTTCGCCAAGGCGATTGTGTATATCGCGAATATATATATATATATATATATATATATATATATATATATATGTATGTATGTATGTATGTGTGTGCATTATTAGAGTAGCATACGTCTGAATTTACCGTTAACATTGCCGATCATTTGAAGCTCTTTTTTTGTTCATAGAATTTCTCATTTTACCGATTTTTCTTTTTCTCTTTTACTTTAACCTTTATCCGTTTATTTTTCCAATCTCTCAAATAATACGTACCTCTATTCTTGAATAACATATACGTATTTAATAAGCTAATTGAAAATTCATCAATACGACAATTAAAAGTAATCTCAGGATCACTCTTGTCTATGTATTCATAATATATGTTAAAATAAATGATATATAGCATAAAAAATACTGTATAATTCTGTATGATTTTGTATTGAAATAGATTATTCATTTTTGGATCATTAGAATTTTCAATATACTAATTATGTATCGTACCGCCTACCGAATTGAAAGTAGCCAGATCAGATCAAGATGAAAAATGTCTCTGCGCCACATTTTGGAGCACCCATGCATTCACCGATATAAATCGATATTTAAAAGTCTCTCTCTCTCTCTCTCTCTCTCTCTCTCTCTCTCTCTCTCTCTCTCTCTCTCTCTACCTTCCTACCTACATACAGTTCATCTTTGCCGTACGCTAACGAGTTAAATATATACCTATGGGCATATATATATATCTATCAACATTTTTAATCTTTTGAATACGAAAAGTCGGACGGAAATTCTTGCATTGAAGCATACAAGCGATATCTAATGCAGTACCGGGCTTCATCTGACCCGGTCCATAAAATCCGTGAATGTGTATTATATTTTGATTCGAAGACCCGCTACAGGCGCGCGCGCTCGCTTGCCCCGGAAAAGGAGAATTTTAACGAGGCCACGTTACATATTATATACATATATATACATACATGACTATTCGTGTATACCGTTTCGAGTGTGGATTTTTAAAACGCCCCGGTAGAGCGGATCCAGTTTCTGTTACGACAATTATTATTTTAATGGAGCTTCACTCGCGCTCTGTCTGTATATAAATACAAAAATTTATGCGTATGGAATCGCCTCCATTGCACGGAGGTGCTGACGACGTAGATAAAAATAAAATCAGGCTTACGGTTTTGCGACTCGTTTTATACATGCCACACACACATATATATATATATATATATATATATATATATATAGCAGAATTTCTAGTTTTTTAAAAGTCAAATCCCCCCCCCAACTCCGTTCCCC
>JACCIC010000047.1:12500-67500 GCA_018907035.1 Sycobia sp. Sy_11
GGCGAGGCGCGACAAAAGCGCCTGGGGAATGACCGCCGAGTCGGCACGTCCGTGACCGAGGCTGAAGTCCGACGGGCGCGCCTCTTTTTTCTCCTCCCCCCCCCCACCAACCCAACCACCCGTACCCATCCAGCACCCGCGGGACGACGGCTCGGCGAATGATGGGACGAGCAGGGGCAGAGGGGGCGGGGGGGAGGCGCGGGCACGGAGAGAAATGGCCCCGGAGGACGGCAGTGAAGAGGGACACAGGATACGTTATATAGAACCTCGCGGCTAAGCAGAACGCGCGGGGCGGTAGGAGGGCGGAGGACGGACGGATCGCGCGACTAATCGCGCTCGCCTCGCGTCACTGAGCCCCGGACGAGCGCTGTATAATGCACAAAATGCAACTTGAATAAATAGTAGAATAGAGTAACGGACGGGGTCGTGTGGCGAGTTTGGCGGGAGGGGGGGGTGGGTAATGCGGAGATCTTTCTGGAGAATAATAGACGCGACTTACATTGTCTGTTCTTCAATTAACCGCTTGATGAACAACACACACACACACACACACACACACACACACACACACAGAGAGAGAGAGACGAGTTATGTGTAAATTAACTGCGGGCAATTATGCTGTTAAAAAGTATTTTACATTTTTTTTCCTTTCGACCGGAAACCCTCTCGATCTTGTCATATATCTAAAAGCTATCCATATATATATATATATATATATATATATATATATATATATATATATATATAACATAGGTTGAACAACCTACAGATAGTATGTAAACGATCGCGTCTTGATTTTTGAACGGTGCCTATTTAGATCGTTGTGCGGCCAAGTATATATTATAAGTTTTGATAAACTAATTTCACGAAGCCGTATAATCAACCGGTCGAGCGAACAAAAAAAAAAAGAAAGAAAAAATAAGGAAAAATAAGTAAATCATTAAGTCCGCCCTCGTCTTCTTTGCAAAATTTTAAATTCATTACGTTGAACGTAATAGTATATTGTATATATTATACGAAAGCGTGCAAAAACTACACGCTCCTTCTGGCATGAATATAAAAGCGTGCGTTTATAAAAGTATATGTAATGTATGAGTATATAGAAATTTAAATATCTCCCTTCTTATATATTATACAACATTACGCGTACACTCTTTTCTATAAGATTATTCTGCGCATATATATATATATATATATATATATATATAGTATATATATGTATATGTATGTATGTATGTATGTATGTATGTATAGGAAACATGCAACTCGCGCGGGCGCCTGCGCTCTTGTCTCAGATCCACTTAACGATTCAATTTCTCTCTTATTACCATATATATATATATATATATATATATGTACGTAAACTATACAGGAGTACAAGACTCATGTATGTGTATACGTACATTATACACATTTACGTGCACACATCGGATGCCGATATTTACCTTAGGTACTATTTATACGTATACATACACACGAATATGTGTACACTATGGAGATCCAAGGCTCTTGCCCTCATCCTATCTGCATTACTAAACCAAAAGAAGCTTCGTACATGCCTTGTGTACCCTTACCTACGCATATGTAAATATATATATATATATATATATATATATATATATATATATATATATATATAGTATACGCGGCTTCACTTATAATACCTCTTGCGGTGTACGGGTGATGGGAGAGGGGTTGGTTGGTGGTGAAGTGTTGCAAAAAGGAGAAGAAACTGAGAGGGACAGAGAGAGAGTGAGAGAGAGAGATAAAGAGAGAGAGAGAGAGAGAGAGAGAGAGAGAGAGAGAGAGAGATTAGCGGCTTGTATGAACATGTTTCTTCTTTTAATTGCACCTCTATATGTATCTATTCGCGCGCGCGCGCGGAGCGTTAGGTATGGGTGCATACGTGTGCTATGGCAAAGCCGCAAAGCGGGCGTGTTGCAGTGCGTGCCGCGCATCCTCTACTTAGCGCGAAATAAATTCATAGTAGTTTTTCCTCCGACAAGTAATCTTTATATGCACGTGTAATAATGTACAGAAACAAAGGGAAAGAAAAAAAGAACAGGAAAAAACGAAGGATGCGACGAGGCATCGATGCGGTAATAGACATTTTCATTATATAATATGGGTGTGTGTGTCTGTGTGTGTGAGGGAGGCTTTCGGTGAGATATATAAATGCTCATATACTTAATATAGCCGGGCATTTGCTGCATATTCATATCGCATATACATAATGAGCACGCGTTTATGAATTGAGCGAGAGGGAAGGGCTAATTTTTGTTTTATTTATTTAATTTTTTTTTTCATTCTTCCATAACAATATAATTGCGCGCCTGACGCTAATTGAATTCGCTCCCGCGTCCTATACGGGGCGCTCGTCTATTACATACGTGATAATGTTAAAAAATTTCCGGTATAGTTCAGTTCAGCTGATTGGCCGATTATCAAACGAGTCTTCGCGAGCGTTTCTTAATCGCAAGGTGAAGAAATGAACGACGCGGGAAACGAGAAATTTCTAGAGAATCTTTAGATTTCTACAAAGGTCAGCGAACGACTTTTGCGTCCGCCTAGATTGTTGGCCAATTGTTAACGTGCCAATGGCAACACCTATTCCCACCATCGCCGAAGTATTGCACTGGCCAACGGTCCGATGCCTCCGGGGAAAAAACAAAAGCAAAAGACGCTCCAAGCGAGAAAGTTGTTGCCCCGTTTCGACCATTATATACATATAACACCTACCTATACAGTTGTGATTGAAGCTATCGTACGGGCAAGCTCCGCAATAGCGGCAAGTGCATAAGTACATTGGGGTGTCTCTCTCTCTCTCTCTCTCTCTCTCTCTCTCTCTCTCTCTCGTTAAACTCCGGGCTATACGTTCTCGGTCCCATCTGCCGCCGCCCACCCCCGATGTCCCACCTCTCGCTCCGTAGCAATTTCGCACCTGTTACACGACCCATATTCAGTCGCTTATTCTTCGCGCTCGTCCGCGATGCAAATCTCCGCCCCCCCCCCGCCCCCGTTAACGTCCCGTCAACCTTGCATAGTGCCTTGGATCGGCCAGCATCCCATATATATTATTATACTGCAATACCAGCGCTTCAGCGTTGCTCCCACGCGAGACCCAACTGCCGCGATGGTGGACTAGACCTCCTCGACCCTCACTTTTCTTCCAACTATACACACACACACACACACACACACACACACACACACACACCTTGTAAGTAGCGTATCCGCACTCGTATTTTATGTACGCTTGGCCATAACTCCTCTATATATACATATATACACACGTATATTCACCTACTGCCTCGATCATTCCGATATGCTGCCTGAATATGTATGTGTGTGTCTGCTTGATTTATAAGTGCGAAGATCGCAAGGCGTCAAGTGTGCAATGATTAAGGATAGTCACGCAGAGCTGGCGAACGAGAAGGTTAGTACAAAGGGGGGTGGCGGGAAGCACAGATGAATTATAAGGGCAGCGCATTTTCGCAGCGTTCCACTCGGGCTGCGTTTTCACGGAGCGCTGCCCGCGCTTATAGTCGCGTTCTCCCCCTATCTCGCTCTCTCTCTCTCTCTCTCTCTCTCTCTCTCTCTCTCTCTCTCTCTCTCTCTGTCTCTCTCTCTCACTCTCTCCCTCCTGCCCCTCAAGTATACATATTATCAGTTTATCGACTTACTACACAATGCTATTAAAAGACGGCCTTGAGGAGCTGCGCAAACGCGATCGTGATGATGCCGCGTAGTACCGTCGATTCGCTGTCGTACTCACATATATATATTCAAGTGTACGTACTAAGCGATCTACGCGAGGCATTCCCTTCCACGTCGACGTTGACGTCGCCGGAACGTTTCACCAGATCGCCACGTATAATATATATACATAGAGTCCCCCGAGCCATCGCAATGGAACGCTCGCGGGATTCACCTGAATTTATGCGTCGACGGCTGTGTGGTACGATGTATATATATATATATATATATATATATATATATATATATATATATGTCTCGCCGGGGGCCGTGCAAGCCCCGGTCTGGTATCTATCTATATCTTCTGGAGCGCAGCCCCGCCGTGAAAATACGTGGAAGGGGGAGGAGGTGATGCCAATGACAGAGAAATGCGGCTCGTGGTTATATATCTCTCCAGCGCGTAAACGCAACCTGCCGAAGCGCATCTTTTCTTTTCGCTCCTTCTTTCCTTTGCGCTGATCTGTGTGTGGATGCGCGCGCGCGCGTGTGTGTGTGTGTGTGCATATGTGTACACGCGCACGTATATCGGTATAAAGCCGAGAGATGTATCGATGCCTACTCCAATTCTCGCCGTATTTCGTTTATGCTTTTATATATTTAGATTCAAGCACGCGTGTATGTATGCCGGCGAATAGTCGCCCGCGTCCGACAAAAGCTCGACCCGATGAGGACGGGGAGGTGCAGGGAGGAGATGGGCGAGGGGAGGCACCGAGAGAGACTCGAGTCCGGGGAGAGGAGCTCGGGACTCGTAATTATTTTATTGCGCTCTCTTGTCTAAGGGTCTTCCTCTCGACTTCCTCGCCCCTCCCTCCGCCCTCACGCTGACCACCGTCCACCCCGCGGAGCCGTCGCATTTTTACGCTCGCTCGAGCACCGCGTGCGATGTGCATGTACATAATAGGTGCGCGCGCGTGCCGAGATATCCCCTTCTGACAGGACCGTGCCTTTGCACTCTCTGCTACGCTTTACTCCCACTCCACCTTATTGTTTTCGAGTTGTATAAGGTCTTATACATATATATATATATATATATATATATATATATATATATATATATATATATATATCATGTAGAATAGGATTGAATGGGAGAGAAAAAGGAACCAACTTGGCTCTAGTGCTATTATTCACGCCTTCACTTTCATGTTCCCTGACGTGTACAGCCCGATGCAGGAGGGCAAGACAGGCGATTCAGTTCTCTCATGCCAGCGCCAAGGAAGAGATTCAAGCAATCTCTCTCTCTCTCTCTCTCTCTCTCTCGCTCAAGACATACGAGTAACTATCCTGGCATTAAAGGTCTCAAGCCTGCGGATCCATCTACTTGCTCACCGTTCCATCCTTCCTTTATATATATATATATATATATATATATATATATATATATATATATATATATATGTTCCGTCTATCTATATCTACCCATCCTCTGTTCTCCCCTTTCTTCCTCCTCGGCTCTGCGCCCGGAGGTTTGTCACGAGGAAGTGACTGAACGCGCGAGAGGGACGGGGTGGAGGCTGGAGGAGCGAGCTCGCGCTTACACGAGCTCGGCAGCGACCGCGACAGGGAACTGCCGCGTCCTTGAGCACGGCCAAACATTTGCATCGAGCACAAGCGCTGCACAGAGTACACAC
This sequence comes from Sycobia sp. Sy_11, assembly GCA_018907035.1. NCBI lineage: Eukaryota > Metazoa > Arthropoda > Insecta > Hymenoptera > Epichrysomallidae > Sycobia > Sycobia sp. Sy_11. The sequence continues at coordinate 17,888 of JACCIC010000047.1, forward strand.
ACACACACACACACACACACACAAACTTATACGTAAATTAACGCGCGCGTATGCACGCGTCTGTGCTTGTGTATGTACGAAGACAAGGAGGCTGGGGGAAAAATCGACGAACATCGCGGAGACGTTGAGTAAACGAAGAGGCGGGCGGCCGTGCGAATGGCGGGGGGGGGGGTAGGGACGAAGAAGCCAGTAGACACCGAACGCACGTGCATTCGCGCGGGGATTTTCTATGCTCGTACGGAAGCGGTGTTCGGGCGATGGGGGGGGGGGAGGGTCATTGCTTACATAAACGCCGGGCAGCGATCGCGCGCCGGCCACGACGACGGTCGTTGTTTCGCTCCTCGCTAAATCTCGCTGCGCCGTCTGCGTATGCCATCTCTGCCGTAGCCCTCTGTGTGACCGTATGTAAGAACGGCCGATGCATTATACCGGGTACCAGCGCAGTGGAGGATGGGGGTGGAGGCAGGATGATAATGCTGCTGCTGTTGTGGCTGTGGATGCAATATATATATATATATATATATATATATATATATATATATATATATATATATATATATATATATATATATATATATATATATATATATATATATATCTAGACTGTATAAACGCGAAAGAGTGGGGGCGGAGGGTAAAACGGGCATAGAGATGCAAGCGGCTGTACAGCGTATAGGCGCGATTCCGAGTAAAGTAGCAAGAACGTATCGGCCATTCTCTATGCAACCCTCCGCTGTTTCCTTCCTTCCGCTTACCCTCGCCCCCCCCCCTCCGGCCCACTCAATCTTTCGCCCGTGACGACTCCCGCCGGCATCCGCGCGCGCGAGGCAAAGTCCGGGAAGCCGTATCGGAGATGCGGCTATTCACCGAGCGCTGTTCGAGAGGGAGAAAAACGTTTTGAAGCCCTCTCACTCTCTCTCTCTCTCTCTCTCTCACTCTCTTTCTTTTCTTCCATTCCCTCTCTCTCCAATGACAAAAAGGAAAGAAAGGCTCGATCTTTTTCTGTCTCGACTGCGGTCTCCTGCACTCTTCCCTGAATTTTATTTACGTGTTTTTTTTTTTTTTTTTTTTGTTTTTTTAAAACACTGCGTAGTCTCGACGCGACACACGAGGATGTTTACTATATTGCCAGGGCTAAGAGAATGAAATTGTTTCGCTTCCGCGTTGTATTCTTTTCACCGAGCGACTATTCAGTAAAAACGCAGAAACTTTCTAGCACGTATGTGATATATGGTACCGATACTAGATTTCGGAATACTACCAATCATTGAAATTTCAGAAACCGAGATTAGGCGTTAAATGAATTCCAAAATATACTGAATAGTGCATCGAAACCGAGTGCAATGATACGCACGTATGTAATATATGTATAGAAGCACGTGTATATACGCGAGACATTCGTTTAACCGAAATCCGTCTAAAATCTCGATTGAAGAAAAAATCAACGATTGCCGCACACGTGTCCTCCAGTTCATCAAATCTCCACACAGTTGAACCATCCATGCAGGGAAGATAATACCCGCGCTCCGCTCGCGTATAATCGGAATGCCGTTTATTCGTCGAACGTACCGCGAAAAAATGTATGCGCGTATGCAGAAAAAAAAAAAAAAGAAAAAATAAAGTCCTCTCTGTACAGCACGGATTCGCATATTCGCGAAGACAGCGCGTCCGTCCACCCGCGAATGAAACCCAAAGGGTCGCTGTCCGTTACGGGCATGCTCCACACACGTGGACGCGCATACACACCTATGCAAGCACACACCTTATATATATATGTAAGCCTTAGGTGGAATGATTACGCGGTGAGCTTAGAGGGAGGACGCCGTCGACTCTTATAGTTGCATACCGATATATATATATATATATATATATATATATATATATATATATATACGTATAATGCTTCGCCTCCTTCTAATTGCACCGAAGATTTATCGAGTCGTATTTTATGTATATAAACGATCGGTCCGATGTCGATGCATATCGTTTGCCGTGGCGGTGGGAGGGGGAGGATGAAAGGGAGATAGGAAGGAAGGGGTAAAAAGACGCCAGTCTCTCCTCTTTCACTCGTGAGCGAAATTGCTCTCCCTCTCTCCCTCTCTCTCTCTCTCCCTCTGGATTGATTGCAGCGCGGACTCGCGCGCTTAGGGGGAGGGAGGCGTTCCGCGTCCAGCCTCCCCCCTCCAACGCTCCCGCGCGGTCCGTTTACCGCGCGCGGTTTAGTTTGCGATTTACATGCGGAGAGCAAGGCTTAGTCGGGGATTATTTTTTTTTTTGCAACTTCTGTTCTGCTCTATCTCTCCTCCTACCACCACCCTCTATCTCGGGCTCTCTCGTGTCTCTGCATAGGCGAGGATGTTTATTTTTCTGTATACACGGAGAGACGGACGGAGAGATAAAGAAAGCGAGAGAGAGAGAGAGAGAGAGAGAGAGAGAGAGAGAGAGAGAGATTACTTCGAGTATAACGGGAACGACAAATTTTCTCGTCCGATTCATAATCGTTCTTTGGTCGTTTGTTCGAGGGAGGGGGGAGGGATCGATTGTCTATATCCATGTACATATCGCGGCACTTAAGGAACGAACGAGCCGCATAATTGTTTCCCATCGCTTCGGATCCCACAATGCGCCCGCGTTAACATCCAGGCTAATCGGAACCAGTGCGTTATGAACGGCGAAGTATCCATCCCTCTCGGCATAGTGAGAAGTCAACGGTCGTACAACGCGCATGTAGGCTAATTTGCCCAATTAGTCCACGCGTAATAATTATCATGCCTCGTTAGTCGTATACACGCGTAAGGGGAGCGTTTGATCGGCGGGGATCGATTAGTCGTCCAATGGTTTTTTTTTTTTTTTTTTTTTTTTTCTTTAACGGCTCGATCTCCGTTGCGGCTGGGCATGTCGCGATAATGAATGTAATTTGGATAATGCGATACGATAAAAAAAAGCCGTACGAGCCGCTGTCCGTGCGATCAAGATCGGCTCGTTCAAAACGATTAGGAGTCGCCGCTGGCTAATAAGCTTGGATTAATCATTTAATTGATGATAAACTATTCTTCGATATATATCCACACACACACACACACACACACACACACACACACACACATATATATATATATATATATATATATACATACATACGATAATGGTAGATGTATAGCTCCTCTGGAGTTATAAAGGTACACATTTAATATTAATGAGATACGATTCCGCATTGATGATGGTGAATTGGAAGGTAACAACGGTGCGGAAAGGCAATTTCTTTGTAATTTCAACTAATTATATCGGCGCTCGAGATCGATCGCGAATCTAATCCAAATGCCATGTATGCAGTATGCCATGTGTTTCTGGCTCCGACTTATCGGGACAAAGATCCTAATTCGAATGAATCACTTTAACGCCTGAGATCCCATTAAGATACTGAAACGCTAAGCGAACAAATATTCGAACGATGACGATAATTCAGTTGAAAAATTTTGATTGGAAGCCATCCCAAAGAAAAAAAGATCCCGAATGAAAATGGAAAATTCGACGATTTGCGAATAGACGATCGCTGTAGGGCTCGTTCGAGATATCCGTCGAACTCGAACGAAATTTTCGTCGAACTGCAAGTGCGACATTTGACCTTATTACTGTTATTATATATTTTCGATGTATCCGTCGCTCGGAATCCCTCGTTATTTCAGCCATGGACAACGTGCCCTGGAGATTTCGCGAACAATCGATGGCTCTATCAAATTTGACTCGTGCATGTATGTATGTAGATATATATAGAATACCGGACAAAGAAACATCGGGACTTAAATGTCGCAAATGCCCCCGACAGGATCATGTGGCCCGGATTCCATTTATCTGCGAGCGTGTGTGTCTGTGTGTCTTTGCATAGGCTCGCGGCAATTCTCTCTCGGAGAATGCAATCAAATGAAAAATTCTTACGGGGCTAGGGAGTGGGGGATCCTCATCAGGGCGTCCTGTGCCCTAGTTTACGAAAGCCCAGATCCTCGTGGGCACGATTGATACCCGACTTTCCACGAATCATCGAGGCCACCGTTCTCGCTTCCTTTTCTCTCTTACTCCGTAAAGTATAATGTAAGCACGTTATCTCTCTCTCTCTCTCTCTCTCTCCCATCTCTTATGCTTCTAATGGCGCTGTCCGTTGCGACATATACCTGTAGCTGTACCTGTGTGAAGTAAAAAAAAAAAACGCGCCGTAACTCAGGGCACCGGGCCTCCTCGCCGGTATACGCGACCCCGCGCTCGATCACGATCCGCGGCCCGGTCGCATGCCGTTCGGTTCGCGCGGGCTATACGGGAGGGCGGAGGGGGGACGGGGGAGGAAGAGTCTCGCGGATCCCAGCCGGTTACGAAAAATTCCCGGAGCTCCGACCATACGTCTCGGTGGATCTCGATGTCTCACCGTTCTCCACCTCTCCATCGGTCCCACCGACTATTTCATGTCCAACGTGTACACACGTACAGATATCCACATGTACATGTAAAATATAGGTAGAGCCCCCTTTCAAGGGACTACTTCGGTGCACTTATTCCGTTATTACATTGTCCCGCGGCACGGTCCCATTGTTTTCACCTGCGCGCAAAAGTCACCGACTCACTCGTCCCTCATTACTCGATCGCTTCTCCGTGTAAGACTCTTCCCGCTCGTCTCTACTCCCTCCGCCAAACGCGTCTCTTTTCATTTTTCTTCTTCGTCTCCTTCGGCCTCTCTTCTTATATATTGCCTTCTCGCGACCTTATTGCCTATGCATGACGATCGTCCCTCCATTATACCCGAGCGCGCATCGCGAAATAAAAGACACTTACATGTATATATATATATATATATATATATATATATATATATATACGCACTCGGTCGACGAAAACGAATTCGGAGCGTCCGATCGATCTCCAGGAACGTTGATCGTTCTGCAATTGCCGTCTCCGGCCGTTACGCTTGACGGACGGATGGGTGCCTCTTATTATCGCAGCGCGCTCGCGCGCGTCGTGCTGAAGATCCAAGAAAGGAATATATATATATATATATATATATATATATATATATATATATCAGTTCTTTATGGCAAATAAATGGACAGATTCTCGCGATATTATTGAAAATTGCCTTTGTCTTTCGGCGGGGACGAGGAAGATCGTCCCCGCTGGTATTATCCCGGAGTCGGAAGATGGCGGCCGAGGGGGTGGGGGAGCTGGAATCGGACTGTTGCCTCGTAAAAGACAAGTTATGAACCGATAAAGATGAGTTACCACCGCGGCCGCGGCGCGAGCGAAGATAGCCGCCCGGCCCCCCTCGGCCGGGGTAAAGCGATTCTTCGAACATATTATATATACGTATATATATATATATACTCCTCGCCACATCGACCCTATCTATGGTTCCGACGAATCATTAGATGATTATTGCCTTGCGTGCGTTGCCAGCGGATGGGGGTAGGCAGTTTACACCCTCGTCGATGTAGGAGCTCGTGAGACCGAACAGGTGCACCAACTTTTTGACGTTTTTCTAGAAGAATTGATCTGCTGGTGAGGCAAAAGGTAACGAGCGAAGTGTATATGTTAGCACGTCCGACCTTGATAAATCGATCTTTCCAAGGTTGAACATTGTTTTTCGACATAGCAGAAACGATGTTTGTGCACTTATCTATTTCGACATTCTACTTACCGGACAAATGACGTACGAAAAACATCGTAAAAGTAAGATCGACCTTGATTACGAGCGCGCCAAGCGAGCATTTGATCTTGAAACGCGATTCTCGTCGAATTCCCATCGTCGAGTTATTTTGCGACGTAGGTAAAATTATTCGACGAAATCAAGACGACACAACGTGATTTTCCAAACGTAGATTAGATTTTTTTCTCGATCAAAAGTTTATGGGCAATGCTTACACTGTGACGCAGTTAACGTTATGCAATGAATTTCTCGAATTGACCGTCGGTATAGAAGTTAATCGCAGGGGGGAGGGGGGAGAAGACCCCTCAAATCCCTGCGAGCGTATTAACGAGCCATCGGAACGGTTCGGAAAGAGTCCGCGTACATTATGTAACTGGAAGCAGTACAACGACCGTAGGCGAGATCCCGTGAAATATATATATATATATATATATATATATATATATATATTCGGGCAAGGAAATGCAAAAGACTTGTACTGCACATATAAAGGAGCCGCGAGCGCTCTCAGTGTGCCACCTAAAAACCTCGAAACATCCCTTTGTTCTTTAGTCGAAGAATGAGGCTCCCATAATTCTCCCCCCTCCATCTCCTCGCTCTCATTCCCTCTCTCTCTCTCTCTCTCTCTCTCTCTCTCTCTCTCTCTCTCTTTCCGGCTGCTTACGCAGCTATATACGCGGCCCACCAGTATTTAATTATCTTTCGAAAAATAGCCGCGCTTCCCGCGTTCTCGGATAGATATGTATTTGAAGGCGTCGCTCGTCGAGGACGCCGTCCACCGTAAGAGCTACGACATTCGAACCGTCGCATAGAGCGCCGGTTTTACGGTAAAGAAGCCGAAGGAGAGAAAAAAACGGGCACGCGCGCAGATACGCGCAGGTATAAAATTCGCGCGGACCTTTAACGGGAAAAGACGCGGGGCGACGCGGGCAGAAATATATATATATATATATGTAATATATATTTAGTCCTAGATTCGCAGCTGCGCGTACAGCGGCATTGCGGCGGCCTTTCTTTTGCTCATACGCGCGCAAGTACGTGAATATATTATTTACTGTATATATATATATATATATATATATATATATATATATATATATACATATAATGCGTGGCGCAATATCCATAATAAATATACCGCGGTATTCACGGGAATTTACTTTTGTGCGTTAAGTCGAACGACGTAAAATATATACATACCGCGGGTACCTTGTCAATTTCTCAGGCCTTTCGCCCATTAATAGGTCGCGGAATTGCTATATAGCTCCTATCTCTTTCTCTGCCGCTCAACTCCCCCCTTCCCGTCCCATATTCCCGATTTCCGCGAAAGATCGTAATCTCTCTCTCTCTCTCTCTCTCTCTCTCTCTCTGTGGTGGACGGACGTCATGTATACCTATATATATGCTATCTATCTTTATATGGCGAAACCCAACGCGCATCGGGTTGTCCGCCCCGCTTTTATACGAGATGCATCGGTCCGGCGCATAAATATTCAAATATTCCGAGCTCTCGATAATGGGAGCCGCATTCCTGTGGGAGATTTTCCGCCCGACTCGGGTATTACGCGGACGGCAGAGGGTGAGGGGGTGGAATGGAAAATACCGGAGAGAAGAGGGAGATGGAGGAGGAAGAGGAGGAGAGTGAAAAAAAAATCCATGTGGTGGTTAATCGTCATAGATCTTCTGTCTGTGTGTTATATATATGTATATTGGTATGTATGTATATATATATATATATATATATATATATATATATATATATATATATACACGTGTATATACAGATACTTATAAAGATAGCCTTTAAATATCATGGTATCTCGCTGCACGACGTGCATAATGTATTGTTTTTTTATTAATCTTTTTTACCGCCGTGCCCGCTTATCCGAGCCGATTAAGATGGACGCGTGGCGATGTTGATTCGTCGCGATTGCATCTTCACCTAGAATCGATGGATAATCGACGTCGCTGCACAATGGCTTATTAATAATTATCGAACGATCTGTTTTCTTCCTTTTCGTCCTACGTCCGGCTTATTTCGACGAAGTTCGTGAATCTACATATGACCAAGTATATATAGCTCGCCCATGCGGGGTTATTATCGAATTTTCACAGTTGGCTTACGTTCGATCCACGCAGTCGTGAAAAATAAGTAGGTAAATGTCATTACGTATCGGCCAACGAGTTTGTTGCAGTACACATGCCAAATATTAGACAATTGATATATATCCTAAATTGTTCTGCGCGGATGACCATTGGACAATATGCGAACTTTTCTTAAAAATTGAATTATAAGAATTGAGTTTATCTTTCGATTCGAAATTTTAATTTCGAAATCTATCGTATAAGGTTTAAAAAAATCAAACAGAAACAAATAAAGTTAAGCAAAGACCCTGGAAATATTAGCTGAATAGTTAAATAATATATATACGGAATGTAAACGTGATCGGTGGAGACTTATATATATATATATACAAGTGCCCTCCCCACCATACCCCCCAACTCTCCACAGATACGCAAATATTCATCGTGATACGGTAGCGCGCGCGGGCGCTTCTCCTCCCCCCGTCCGACAGCGTTTTACCAGGCGCACTCCAACCTTCCGACGCGTCGGATCCGCGCTACGGGAGATGACGCGCGAAATGAAACGATAGCGCTTAAATTGGGGCGCGGGGTGGGGGGGGGTCGAGGAGCTCGCACACCGGAACGAAGCGCGAGCGCGCCGAGGTACGTCGCAATGGGACGGCGGGAAGGGAATTTTATCTCGAGATGGCGATCGCGGCCGAATGAGGCGGCGGGACGACGAGGGGTAAGATGGGCGGGCGGGAGCGGGAGGTGGAGGGGAGGGTGGCTTCGTTGCGACGCCGTTGACCCTAAGCGCCCGGACACCGATGGGAACGCTTGTTTATGCCGGTGAGCGAGCGAGAGGAGGGAAGGGGTAGGGCGCGAGTGAGAGGAGAGCAGAAGAGGATGGCAGAAGTCTGCCATTATCGCTGGACCCTCGCGCCCTCCCCCCTGTCCTCCCTCCTGGGACTTTCGCGAGGGGAATTATTACCGAGTCATTGGGGGCATCGTCACGATTCATTCCGAGTAGTTTGCCGTGCGGTCTGTTACACACACACACACACACACACACACACACACACACACAGAGAGAACTAACACATAAAACACAAGGAATCCCGCGAGCGAGAAGGGAGGTCGAAGATCGCCACCTCCCTCCCCGGCTCCAGATTGATCTCACTCCGTCCCTGTCTCTCTCTCTCTCTCTCTCTCTCTCTCTCTCTCTCTCTCTCTCTCTCTCTCTCTCTCTCTCTCTCTGACTATCCGTCAGGGTCTTTACAAGATCAAAATGGCTAGGAAGAGTGAAAGAACATCAGTGATTCTCCGACGCCCTATCCTCTGCAATTAGACGCCAATCGATGTAGACAAAGAGACGTGCAACATCCGAGTGGTCTCTCTTCCTCTTCCTCTCTCTCTCTCTCTCTCCATCTCTCTCCTTTCGCCTTTCCTCTTCTGGCTTTCCACTCTCTTTACGTGCCCGATGAACCAGATTCGCTGAACTGTGAAGAGGACGAGCGAATCCATGTCCGCCACGTTGTCCCCCTGACCCCCCACTTCGTCTCACGATCATTCGTTGCATTGTCTCCTCTCTGGAAAAGTGATTCTCTTCTCTCGCTCTCGCTCTCTTTATCTCTCTCTCTCTCTCTCTCTCTCTCTCTCTCTCTCTCTCTCTCTCTCTCTCTCTCTTTCTCGTGAGAATTCCTCGCGTGTATTATTTCGCTAGATCCTCGCGACTGTTATACGTATTTCGTACAGTGTCGTGTATAAGAGATGGAATAGGAGATAGAACGAGAAAATGGAAGGGAGAACGAGGATTGGGTTTGTAATTTGCCGTCTCTCGACAGAGATAGAAGCTAGACGTAATAGCAGCCTCTATCTCTATCTCACTATTTTTTCTCTCTCCTTCTCTCTATCTCGATCTCTCGGTGGGCCCGAGTCCTATATACCAAGGGAGCGACGTGCATTACAAATCGCAGCTACGCGATTCTCGCGTTTGCCGTACAGAGATGATGTATAGAAATTGTGTGTTTAGCGAGCGGGCGAGAGGGACGTACGCTTATTGCTATATAGATCGGTCCGAATAAAATATACATATATTCCCACAGCGGGAAAGGGGGGGGGGAACTTGCCACGACGAGTTGGTAAGACGAATCCCTGGACCTTTGGAGGATGAGAGACAAACTGATAACGAGACTCGAGCGGTTTCGTACTTTATATTTTATATAGAAAAGATCATAATGCACAAAGCGGAGGGAATTGACGATCCTGAAGTCGATACCCGACGCTCGCCTAGATGTAGATTGACGGCGTGTTGATTTGGAAGAAGGAGAAAATCAAAAAAAAAAAAAATAATAATAAATAAATAAAAACGTAAGCTAAATCACGAGAAGGAAGTATCGGGACGCAGCGCGTGTAACAGGGACGGATGATAAATCACCGTCGTGGTCGGAAGCTCTGAATTTACCAACTTAATTGCGAACTTAATTTGCGATATTCCAACCGCGTGGAGTTGTAATGAAACGCTGTGTAAAAGTTCGGATCGCAGGACCAATGGCCGGGCGAACGGCGAGATTTCGTCGAGAAACGACGAGATCATTTCGTAAGCACATTTCAGTGTCGGATTTGTAGTTCTCTTTTCTGCTCTCTGTGTTAATGTAAATCCCATATTTAGTGACAAAAAATTTTTTGTTCAGAGGCGTGTTTGACCAGAGACTCGAGTAATACCTGGATAGGTCATTGAATGGCCAAAATCTCTCTGCTCGACAAAATTATGCGTACTATAATTATCGAAATAACTATGGACTTGACATTATAAATGCCTTGGCCAAACACCTGCAATAGCTAAACAAAATAGTTTTGGACTCTTCAGATCTGCCGAATAAAAAAAAAAACAGAGATACATTATCTCGTTACCCCTTGAGAAAACGAAAAATTAATCTTAAAAATGGTTTTTGAGACCGGACCCAAGGTCGGGTTTCACAATTGTCTCGATCAAAAATCCCATAAATGTTTCCTGCGACTGACTTTTTGCCCAATAACGAGGCACTGACCATTGTCATTCCAGGGTTATCGTTGCCACAATTGTTTCGCGCACCGCGTATATGCGCCACCGACGAGCCAATATACCGGATTCCTCTTACGTCGATTTATGCATTATTATCCTCGGCCTTTCCCACATCGACCGCCTTAACATTGGAATTTACGGCCCATTGGGAGCCGCGTAATCGAATAACCGTCGACGATCCCTGGCCTGCTAATCGCGAGCATCCGACCGTCTCCTTAATACACACAGACACATAGCCGCCAATAGGGGAATTCCATTCGATAATTTCAATGGTGCGCATTATACCTGTAAATATTGCCCAATAGCGGCAGAAGCGGGAAGCTCTTTTTGCCCTCGGTGCATTTTTCGCAACGGCAAAAAAGAGGGCAATGGCGCAGCGACACTTCCGCCCTCCATCGACACCCGCGCAGCTCCAAGAGCTGTGCCTCTCGGGAATATAAAGTAAAAGCCAAAGCATCTGTTTGTCCATTGCGCGCGGAAGGCGGATGGTGGAAGGGGGAGGGGAAGGTTGAGACGGTTTAGAACACATTCCGTCCGAGCAAAAAGCAAACGTAATTGGGCAGCGCGAAAAACTCTCGCGCCAATCTTCCTCTCGTACTTGACGGAAATTTCGTCGAATATGATATATATAATATTACCGCGCACACTTTTGGCGCGAAAGTGCAGTGCATTAGCTGGCGAGCGCCAGTCTCCGAATATATATCATATAAAGTATTCAAACCTTCCATACCTCTGATTATATATACACAGCTATTTACTTAGCCGCCGATCCTTAAGTCCACGTCGACTGAGGGGTTTATGGGCCACGCGCCACCGAACACGATGAGAAGGAGAGAGTATTATTGTTAATTTTTCCAGAGGAAGACCGAGAGAAAAAAAGAGCATCTTTTACGGGGCTAAAATGTACATCGAGTTACCGCGAGGTAACAGTTTAGCGGGAGTATCCTTTTTCTGACTATCCTCACCTCCCGCCGTTCTTTCTTATTCGATATACACTCTTTCTATCTATATAGCTATCTCTCTCTCTCTCTCTCTCTCTCTCTCTCTCTCTCTCTCGTGATCTCTCGCTATCTCGAAACCAAAGGTGTATTTCGAGCGCAGTCTTACAATGCCGCGTTGGATTTATCAATTCTGCAAATTTGGATTCATTTCTCGCACTCTTTGACGGTATATCGGACGAAATCCCTAGAGGTGTCCGCGAAATTGTACATATATATATCTCGAAGGTGAAGTATATATCTATAGAGGAAATTCCCGTTCACAAGCGAGCAACGTTTATTAAATTGTAGAGGGCTGTGTAGAGACCAATATATATCGCGGTCGAGAAAAAAAATTTCAGGATGTTTAAATACACAGCTCCTCTATACAGCAGGATATAAATAATAAATTATTTAGTAATTTCCGATCACGCTCTACATATTTACCTTTTATTAACTATAGTTGCGAAACCCAAAGGAAATTCGTCGAACGGTGTAGAAATTGGGGGCATGTTCAAAATTTGATTTATAACGCTAGGGTGTATCAATTATCTGAAAAACATTCCAATTTCTATAATATTGTATATTAAAAGTACGTGTAAATATTGCTCAACTAAAAGTCGTGAGGATTTAACGAGTACGTAAATAGAATAATTATTTTAAACGAGAGATTTTACGGTCGATCGGAACATCTGAATTGGGCGGTCAATTTGGGAGCTGTCGAAGATCATTTTTTCAAAAATTCACTGGTCTTAAAAATATTACAATATGCAAATAAATGCCCCTCGTTCGCGTTGATTTTACTTTCTTCTCGCTCGGTTGAAAATGAAGTCGTTAAAAGCGAAAATTCGAAAAAAATTTTGAAAAACAATTTTCTGATCCAAGGCGCTTGGCAAAATTGGTAAAATTATCTAAAATTATCAGTAATTGAATATTTACACGTCCAATATTATGGAAAACGGATGAAGCACTGTTTACTCAGTCGGTATATCGAAGTCGATAATCCCTTAAATATGGAATTAATGACTTTTCATATATCTTCCTTATATAAACTAAAATTTCGGGCATTTAATCAATTTACATATAAAATTCCATTTTTCCAGTTCCGTCGGAGATCCCTGTATGTGAAAAACGAGGATAACTTGACAATATATATGAGCGATAGCAATCTCATCGGTGGTAAAATTTGTATATACAGGGCATATTACACGGTCCATGATTAAAATTTCTATCCTCGCCTGATGAGGAAGAAAGACAGAGAGAGAGGAGAGAAAGAGAGGGGGGTGTATACAGGCAGGAAAGGGGGCGTAGGGGATACAGCGCTCACGTAGTCATGCACGGATCGCGTTAGCGTTGCTGCCGCGCACGAGCGAATCAATTCCACGCATACGTAACCACACGTCGCGCTATATTTACCCGCCGAAACTCGAGCGGGGCTTATCGTCCGTCCCTCTTCCTCGTCCGCCCGCCTCTTCCGCGCCGTTCGCCACGCAAAGCGTTCATCGCCGGCTACTTCGCGCATTCGAGCGCGTCGGCGGCCCTCCGCGAATTGCACCCCCGACGGATCACACACACACACACACACACACACACACACACACACACACACGTAGATATTTTGTACGCGACTGCGAGGCGAAGCATTTCGCGACGTTCGCAATCGCGAGGAAGTCCTCTCCCGACGCTCGCGTATCCGCGCGTACGCGCAGACTCGCGTGCATTCGTGCGCATAGATTTATATACAGACATCAGGCGTGCGGGGATACTCGTATACGAGGACTCGCGCGGAGAAGGAGCAAGGAAAGGGCGGGAGGGCGGAGGGAGGCCGAGGTATACTGCACTTGCACGAGGCCGCACTTGGCGCGTCTCGCCCGGCGGCGCTGGCGCGAGCCTGCCTGCGTTGTAGCTCGCTCTGCACGCGCGCTCGTTTATATACAGCCAGCACATCGCACCAGCACCACCACCACCCACCCCCTCCCCCCGCCGCCCGTGCGCGGTGCACGCGGAGCCCCCGGAGGAGAGCGTAAAAGGGCCGCGGGAAAGCGAAGGGAGTACGTGATATATATATATATATATATATATATATATATATATATTATATACACATATACATACAGTCACGATAGAGTGCGCGAGATTAACACGAGGGAACTGGTTTGCATCGCGGGCTCAAGTATCTTCTCGCCTTTCCCACCTCCACATCGTTCTGTCTCTTTTGCCTGCTGGGCAGGAAAAATACCTAACGAGAAATGCTCGCCGCGCATTTATACATGTTTGGATGCTAACGCGTTACTTCTCCACTATATTTATATATATATATATATACGCGCGCACAAAAAAAACACGTGAACACGATATAACTTGTATTTTGATTAGCCGACGGCTCGCGCGTCGCGTCGTCGAGGGAGACGCGCGGCGAAAAAGTTCGGCGAGCCGCGGCGGCACGGCGTCTGTATTAGTTCTCGTAACGATCGGGCGCGAGGAGTCGGGGGAGGGATCAGCGAGGGAGAGCGATAAATAGCCCGAGAGGCGTACATTGGAGCCGCTCTGGATCTCTCCGCGAGGCAAGTCGTTCGCTCTTGAAATGCCCGATTGAAGCTGCATTAATATATATAGATAGATGGCTAAGCGGCCACGGCGTATCTTTTTGAATTGAAAAACATAGGCGCGATGCCGCGTGTTAACGACCCGATGAAGATGTTGATAAGGATAGTTTATTAATAATCGCTGCGTGATTGCGAAACTGGGAAAACGGTCTGTCTCTCTACCTCTAGTTTCACTAAAATCATAGGCGAGTGGGCTGCGTTGCGTTTTTAGGCATCGTTGTTTTTATCCACATAATATATGTATATAAGAATTATCATCCCGAGTGGTCAAATTCCATGTACATATTGAACTCTCATAAAAATCTCGCGAATCAATAGAATTCAATGGTTTTTTTTGCACTTAGACCAAACACACACGAGCCTGCAAGCACTGGGAGTTACTTGTCGGTTTAGAAGCGAATTTCTACATTCAATGAAATTCTTGAAATACGCTTCGGCATCGGCGACGTGTTTTTGTATTTTTATAAAAAACAAAAACAAAAAAAAACGAAAACGCTATAAAACTCGAAATATATATTTATAGAAATAAATTTATAGAAATACGTATGAACTAAAGTGAACATTTTTAACGACTATGAACTCGCGAACGAGTACGCGCGTGTGCGTGATTTTAAACGCGAATAACCGCGGGTATATAAAATTAAAAAATTAACTTCAAGGTGAACCTCGGGATCCACGTTCAAAATTAGTTCGTTAAATTATGATGAACTCGGTGAAAAATTTATCACCTTAAAAAATACATTTAAGATTTCTGTCCGCCGCGTACATCGACGCAGATTTCCATGCCCGTCTGGTTTTGATTTCCGAGCCCACTACGTACTTATAGACAGGATTGAGCGCAACATACCGAGACCTGTCTATGTAATAGATATAATAATGCGCGCTTAAGCACCATTTGATAATCACGCGCGTTTTGTCATATTTATTATATATATAATTCCCCGCATCACTGGCATTATTATTAATCTCTCCGTAATATCTCGGTGGCAATGATAGTTATACGCGCGCCAGGAGGTTAATATGCATGGGAAGGCTTTATAAAGCGCCACACGGCGCGCATCAGCTGCGGTACGGGCATCGCAAATTTCTTCCACGAAGCTAATTTCGCGGCCGATGTCCGCGCCCACCGTATATATATATATATATATATATATATATATATATATATATATATATGCATGTATAGTCATGCACCATTACAGAACGCCAAATCTACCCGTTAATATTATATATACGCGCCTCAAGCGCCACGGTTCCCTCGCGCTTATATAATTATGAACGCCTATTGGTATAATAAATATAAACACGCGTACTTGCACGCATTCGCGCAATGCATATAAAAGTCGAGAATACCGAAGGAAATGCGAGAATTGTTTTATATATATGTATATATATATATATACAGCTATATAGACTTGGGTGGGATTCTCGAGGGGCGCTCGCGCTCGCCATCGGTTACATAACGACGGGAAAGAGATATAAAAAGGAATAAAAACGCAGAGAAGAAAGAAAGAAACGTATAACTAGCGCTTCGAGAGTGTTGAACCGCAGCAGCGATTATTTTTTATATACCACGCCTTTTATATATATATATATATATATATATATATATATATATATATATATATATATATATATATGAACAAGTATAATACACAAGCTTCCCTGGAGATTCCTCATATATAGGGAAACAGTCATCATGCGCCCCACAGGGATAAGAGGGAAAATAAAAGAACGATGAATATATCAAAAAAAGAACGGCGAATGGAAACGCGAGCGCGGGAAATGACGACGACGAGGCTATTATACTGCTATATGTACAATATTAGCTGGTATATGGCATATACATATATATATATATATATATATATATATATCCTCCCTCAACCGCATCCCCCCGCCCTTCATGCAATTTCGCGCTAATTGCCGGCTACGACTACGGATAATCCAGAACCGTGCGGAACAGAGCGGCTGATGCTGCCGTTCCCTATACACATAAACGAAGAGAGAGGAAAAGCAAAGAAATACGACTCTGTGTATCTATACACACACACACACACGCGCGCGCGCGCACACACACTCACACATAATCTACCAGGAAGCGCCGAGCTTCAGCGCGGGCGCCGCTCCGCGCATTATTGGAGGCATCGGAGGCAAAAAGCGAAGCGCGCGCCCGTTGAATGTTTGCAAAAATAAAATCCTCTCATCTACCGCGGGACGAATCGCGCGCCCGAGTGCTCTCTTTCTGCTGTTACTGCTGCTGTAAATATATATATATATATATATATATATATATATATATATATATAACGCGTTCGCGTTAATCGTCGAACTGCGCCCGCGCGCTCGCGCAATCAAATCCGATGATATCGGCAGAAGCTGGCTATATGTATACACTCGCTCTCTGGCATTTCTTGCGCGGCACGCTCGTCCGAGAAACTCGACGGTTTATATATATATATATATATATATATATATATATATATATATATAAGGTATGGGTTAGTGCAGCACGCGCTCAAGGTATATATACGGGAATTAGTCTGTATCTAGAAAAAGGAAAAAGTCAACAACATCTCCCTCTCGAGCTCACTATACGCAGCCCCTATAAGAATTTCCGCATTATATACGCACGCTCGCCGCCGCTCCGATAATAATCCGATCACTGCCTTCCTCCCGCTTTTTCCCCGCCCTCCGCCCCTCACCTGCCACACCCAACCACCACCGTCGCCGCCGCAGAGCGAGCTCGGAGAGAGCTTTTTTCCCCGCGAGCCGGGCGGTGTATTTTGCGGATGCGAGTGGCCGAGGAAAAAAAGTCGACGTGGACCGCCACGGGGGGAGGGAGGGGGATGAGGAGGGTGGAGGCGAGCGCGCAGAACGAGAGAAAGAAGCGACGCAAACGCGTCGGGCGAAGGATCTTATTAGAAACGGGGTGGGAGGGACGGGGCGGGAGGAGGGAGGCGTAAAAGAAAACCACCGAGGAGCGAGTTTCCGTGGCGCGAGGAGGAGTATATAAGCAGGAAGCGCCCCGCCTGCTCGTCCTATCGGCGCGGGTATGTTTTGCGCGCGGTCGCGCTTTCATAAAGAGTCAGCCTCGGTGCGCTTACTATCTATCTCTCTCTCTCTCTCTCTCTCTCTCTCTCTCTATATATATATATATATATATATATATATATATATATATATATATATATATGAAAACTTACACTAAGAGACATGAGGCGAGATAGGGGAAAAAAAGAGAGCGAGAGAGAATTTAACAAAAGAAAGAGGAGGCACCAATTGTTATCAAACCGAGAGACCAACGGCGAAAACTACCCGCGCATCGGGCCTTTTACGCGCGCGCGAACGAATTGTGAGAATTGAAAAACAAAAAAGTAGAGTTGCCGCGTAGCGAGAAGGCGAACGGGCGTGGGGAGAGAGAGAAACGCGGATACGGTGAGGAAGAGGGGGGTTTTAGCCGGGGTCACGGCGTACAGGAGGACGGGGAATGAGATTGAAATGGGGCAAGGTGGGGGGGAAGGGCAATGTAACCGGGACTCCCTCGACGGGTACGCTTGCGCCCGCGGGGGGACAACGCGCCTGCGACCTGCTCCACGAACTCTTATATATATATGTATATATATATATATATATATATATATATATATATATATATATATACATCCATATATAATTGTACATATACACCTATTCTCTACAATTAACCTAATGGCTTTTCTCTCTGCATTACAGATGGACCTGCGAAGAATCAACCGCGTCGCCTCGGGATGCCTGTTGCTGGCCCTCCTCACCGGCACCCTGGCCGGACCCGGTAAGTCGCCGCCTCGCCTCTCATACATACGCACTGTTCCTCGTTTGGCCGTTAGCATCGCGCGCCTACCACCCCCCTCCCGCCCAACCTTCCCGCCGTCGCACGAACGCGGCATCCCTCGAATGAGAAGAGCTCGCGCTGTCACACCTTGGCGAACGGTTGGTCTCGTATTTATAATGAGTCGCGCACGATTTTGCGCATTGCTCGATTCATGCGCGAATTCGCGTGCTTCGGGGCCAGGGGCAGGGAGGGAGACCCCTCCGGCGATGGGAGAGGGATGTGGGGAGATTAACGGTAATTACAGATAAATTTTACGGGCATCGAGTTTTCAACGGGCGCCGAGCATATTAATTTTCCAGGCTTGGAACGGGGGAGACTTAGAAATTAATTAAGTGTACGCCAGTTGATCCCGGTATATATACATATATGTAATACACGTGTGGAATTATAATTGCGTAAAAAATATTTCGCCAGCGATGATTTACTATTATGAAATAATTTTTACTTATTTTAAAGTTAAGAGAGAAAAAATGTTTAAACTGGAAGCACGCGCACTTTTCATTAAAAAATTATCTATTGAATTTGTTATTAAAATCAGAGGGATTGCAAACAAGTTGTCCTAGTGTATGACTTTCACATTATGTGCAACGCAGTAGTTGTTGAATTTGCTTAAATATAGGTTTATTGTTTGAATTATTACTCTTATTCATTTTGTCGAATTAAAAAATTACTCGTCGCTTCGTCGTAATTTTGACAATGATTTCGAACAGATTGTTAAAGTAAATCAACTACTAAAATCTCAAATATTAAAACTAGAAAGTAAAACTGCATGTATCGCCCTAGACAAACTGTTTTAAGAAAGGAAATAATTATAATTGAAACTCGTGCATGTTCTACATTTTCAGATATTTTTGATATATAGGAAATATGGTTTCGCGCCTCGATTATAATAGTTAATAAAAAACAGTATAACAAACAAAAGACTCAAAATTATTCAATACGAACATTGTTAAATAATAATCTATAAGTAATAATACGAAATTTTACGTTGACTATCACCGACGAGTAATTACTGAATTTGACGTAGCTTTCAGTTGAAACTTTCAGCGAGTAGAAGCAATTGCAATTGTTTTTATTGCATTATTGTCATTATTATTTACACGGTACGCTGTACATCTATATAGTGTATTACATAATTTATCGGTATAATAGAATCGGGGATAAAATTATCAACTGGACTCCTATATACATATATATATGTATACATATATATATATATATATATATATATATATAACCACCCATCCGCCCTGACCCTCGAGCTCCGTATCCCCACGCGGGCGAAGTTCCGCGCGTACCTCCCCCCCCCCGCGCTCGCGGTATTATAAATAACGTCTTTGCAGCCTCCCCTCCCGCCGGTTGGCACCCGTCACGGGCCGCGTCGAGGGTCGCGAGACCCTGTCCCGTGCGCCGAACACCTGTCGAAGCCCGTCCTCCCCCCGGGGGGAGGGGGGTAGTATCTCTCACCTCCACCCGTATACCATAACTCAAGCTCGCGGGGGTGCCCGACGCGGGCGTCCCTCTCTCAGCGGGAGCAGACACGCGCGCCCTTTTACGACTCGCAATAAAGTATATATATATATTATATATATATATATATATATATATATATATATATATATATGTACGTTTTCCCCGACGCGCGGATCCTCGAACCCCGCCCCTACGGAGATCGGCGAAGATCCGTCGTCGCGCCCACCCGCACCCCTCCCCGTTCGCACCTGGAAAATTTGCACTATTTTTTTTTTTTTTATTATTATACGATACGCAGCAGCGCGGAGAGAAGTTCGAGACTGTATAGCTCTTGTCGTATAAACGTAAAAAAAAAAAAAAAAAAAAATTAGCCTGATAAAGATATCGACACCATTTTACATATACGAGAAATACGCGTCGCTGTTAATAAGTAATCGACTGAAGTTACGCGAAAACCCCAGTGAGGCTTTTATCGTTGTCTTTGCCGCGAGTTATTTCATTCGATTCGCATGAAAATTCAAGTTGCGCTGAAATTTTGACGAGGGACGCTGAAATTCCAGTAGGCGCGAAACGCGTTAAAGCACTCGGACGCTTTCGTACAGAGTATTATACTCGTGCAGTCCTCGATCGGGCTTAATGGACGAGACGATTTTTTGCCACCCGCGGGACCGACCGGATGACCAAACCTATAGCGGGATCTCGCTCTGAAAAAAAAAGCGAAAATTTCTTTATAACTAATCGCGGACAGTCGTGCGCATAATATTCACGCGAATTTGAAACCGAATTGATAAACCCCCCCCCCAATCGTAATTCCCCCCCAAAATATAAATTCGCCCCCCCCCCCCATTCACCGCTGACTCTCGCGTCCTTCGCATGTTTTGCAGCGCGCACGGCCTTCGAGAAGCTGACCGACCACGACTACCGGGGCACGACCTACTACAGCGTGCGCAACCTGTCGCTGTACGAGTGCCAGGGCTGGTGCAGGGAGGAGCCCGAGTGCCAGGCCGCCGCGTTCAGCTTCGTCGTGAATCCGCTGGCGCCCATGCAGGACACCCTGTGCCAGCTGCAGAACGAGACTGCCGCGAGTAATCCGTCGTCACAGCCGCAGAGGGCGGTCAACATGTACTACATGACCAAGCTCCAGATCAGATCGGGTATGTAATATAACGTGTATTGTATTGATCGTCGATGAAAAAAAACAAAAAAAAAAAAAAAAAAACGAGCCTACTTCGGCTTCCAATGAAAATCAACCGTTAAATAATAAGAAAAAAGAACACTAAAGTAAAAAGTTATCGGATATCGAAATTTGTATGCAATTTTTTTTCCGAACAGCTGATTGTGTTTGGATTTAAATAGAGAAATATAAAATTGAAGCAGTGACAAGTTTTACTTACTATTTCGGAAATATGTAAAGCTTGACCAAACTGTATAAGATTAGCAATAATGTTGAAACTGTAAGACTGAAAAATTTGATCGGTTAAAATTTCTTCTTTTTTTCCTTCATTGTATCAATGACATTAATTTATTAATTTTAGTTTTACATAAAAGTCAAAAAAGCGTAGTAAATATCAGATTTAAAAAAATAATTTTCGTAATTGTACGAGCTTTTACTCCGGAAAGAATTAAATAGTAAATTGACAGGTATCCATTATTATTATAATTTATAATTGGGAAGACAGAGTTAAAGTTCGAGGAAAAAAGATTTAAAAATCAAAACACTCGCAAGATAATCCTGTACGAACAAAAAACGTTTGTTATTGGACGTGTATAGGGGCTGTTTTACCAATCGAGTTATGTACATATGAAGAAAAAATAACATTATTTTTATCGAGAAAAGTCTCTTTGTCTCCTACAATGGTTGCAGAACGACAGTTGCGCGTCACACGCCAACGTTGCTTTTCCCCTTCATTAGGCTCGTAATGCGAATCGAACGTAGGAAGATCAGCCTCGCACTCTTCGTTCTCGTTGCAAAACTCGCGGGGTTAAATTTCCATTTGGCTTACCAAAAAAAAAAAAAAAAAGAACACCGTTTTGTTTCAGACTATGGAATAGCCAGTAGGTTCGTCGTTGTCTCGATGAAGAACGTGATCCGACCGCGTATTTATATCATAGACGTGAATGTATATATCATTACATTCTTCTAATTTATTAAATATCATTGGTTTCTATGAGCTTTTCCGTTCATTAATCACCAACATTAGCGGTTATGATATGTGTATATATATATATATATGTGTGTGTGTGTGTGTGTGTGTGTGTGTGTGTGTGTGTGTGTGTGTGTGTGTGTGTGTGTGTGTGTGTGTATGCGCGCGCGCGAACATGCGCCGTTGGCGAGGCGATAGTAGAACAGGCAATAAAACAGCTCGATAAATTGAATCGTAAAAATCGATACCAAGCCGTTATATATTAGACCGCAACAGATGCATTGTCATGATTATTATTATTATTACTATTATTATTAGTTTCTTTAGCAAACGCCTTAGAGTGAAGTCGGCGGCGTAGGGGAGGGGAATGTTAATACGGATCGTTCATTATGCATTAATCCATGCTAATGGGCGAGAAACCTGTGGAAAGGATTCAAAGCTGTGCGCCTGAGCGACGAATCGTACATTACAGGATCAGCCGAAGTCGATTTTTACCGATTCGACAAAATGTTACCGATCGGCCATTCTCATGGAGCTGCCGACGGAGCTCTTCTATACCGACCAAGAAACATATATTCCGTTTTTCGTTGAATTAATATTATAAGATGTAATCATTAGACTATTGCCAATTTTAGTTAATATAATGACCTTAGCTTACGGCTATTATACAGTGCTGCAGAATTTCAAGATAATTCGTCGAGCAGCACGTAAAACGGAACGATTCTTTAATTTTTTTCCTCAAAAATTATAAATAATTCTTACAACGTTCTGTTTTCCACGCCGCTTGACGAATTTCCTTGAAACTCTACAGCATCGTATAATAGCCGTCAACTAAGGGCATTATATTAACTAAAATTTGCAATAGTCTAATGTTTACATACGACAATATTATATAAATAAAGAGGAATGGATTTTTCTTGATCGGCATGGAAGAGTCATCGACGGCCTCTTTACAAGAGTCCAAAAGTTCCTTCGATAATTCGCAAAATGAGACGAGAAATAAAAAATAAAATTACCAATGGCCTCATTTAGATAACACATTAAACACAATACACAGTATACTGTCACGAAAGATCACGAAGGAAGAAAAAATTCTTCAAGAATCAAAATTTCTTCAAAATACGCCCCAATCCTTTCTGCACTTGTATTGTAGCAGTTAAGAATCGTGCCATTACCATAACAGTTATTACGAATTGTTTCCGCCTGTTTGAGGAAAATAAATCTTAGACGCGTTTTTAATAGCCGCTTCTACATATATGCATATACACAGAGGAGAGACGAACGAATAATTAACCTGAAAACATCGTTATACATCATACCACGCTTAGGCCACGGCACTGTTACATATATACATATATACCTACATATATATATATATATATATATATATATATATATATATATATATATGTATATATATTCTATACAGAATACATATGCCTCCTATATATACGTCCAATCTAGCGAGAGAGAAGAAAAAAAAAACGAGCGCTGTTTTCTCGCAATCTATTTGCAGCTGTTACAGTTACGAGAGAGCAGTAGAGAGGTGGGTGGGTACGAGGGGGGTGGGGGGAAGGGGGAAGCTGGACGAGCATCTTCTAGCTCGGGCATATATACAGTTATCAGTTATTAGCTCTATTTCCACCTACCCACTAGTCGTCTTTTTTTATTCATTTTTTTTTCTTTTAATCATAAAACGGGCCCATTAAACGTCATACATTGGGAGCGTGCCCGATAGGTGCCCGCGGTGCGTTCGCGCGCTAGATTAGATACATAAACCTAAATAAATTGAACGAGAAGTATATAATTTCATTATATTTATATATATATATATATATATATATATATATATATATATATATATATACATCATGTCTTCCTTTACATACACATTTCTGGCCCGCTGGCTTCGCCGATCGTAACTGTAATGCGGCGGTGGGGGTCGTTTTCTTCGTCCTGCTCGCCGGTCGCCGATTAAACAGATATCGTTTCATCGATTTTATTGGCGACAGGGCAGACGAGGGAGGGGAGGACGAGTCTCAAAAAAAAAAGTACAGCTGCCCGTACGAATTAATTGCTCCGTAATCGTTTTACTATACAAGAAACGTGTATAAAACTCGCGCGTGCCATCGTGATTATCGCGATTCATCTCGTTCGACGCTCGAGAAATGGATCTGCACACATCGACGACCTTTCTGTATGCTCTATCCAAGGAAAATTTCGAGACTAAATTTTTCGAAATGTTAACATTAAATTCTTGTACATCTTTATGAAACGAAAATACAAATTGTTAATTAATCTCAGGATCACTGAGGTTTAATAATTCTCACTGTCCGCTGATTATTTATAGAAAAATTCGAATAAATTAGAAAAAAAAACAATTTATATAATCCTATGTATTTTTCAACGTTTATATATTCTTTAAACTTTGATAGTAATTTATAATAAAGCTAATAAGTAATTTATATAAACTTGTTTGAATTTTCCAAATGAACGTAAAATATTTACAAATAAAAGAAATAAATCTATTACGTCCCTGAAGCAAAAAAAAATTCCCAAAGTTTTAATCCCTATGGTAAGCTTACCGACTGAGTAGTTTGTCGCTTCTCTCGTTATATGTTGTGAAACATTACTTCGATTTATATATATTTATATATTATATATATATATATATATATATATATATATATATATATATATATAATAAACACTAATAAATCTATAATTATATAATCAACACTTTCTTCGCTAATATCAATATGCAAATTTACTCGTCTAATGTAACTTTATTCGAAGTACTAACTGTAATGGTAGATTGATACAAGTATTAAAAGATGTTTTGCAAACAAAAGCAGATCGTACTTTTCAATTCGTGAACAAAACTAAAATTTCATGAAAGGAAATAACTTAACTTTAGACGGCTTCCCTTATAGGCGAATGGAAACGACCTGAGCTCGTGACGTTTGAGTCTTTAACATATTTTCATTAGGAACTTCCAATATATGTACTTAATTTTTATAAATTTCTTCTAAACTCGATCTGAGCTTATAATAGATGAACTGTTGTTCTGTAAAGGATAGCATTTCTTTTTCAAAAGAATTTACTTTTAAATATATTACTCTATCATCGAAGTCTTGTGGATTAAATGGAATATCCAATCCAGCCAGTTTATTTCTATTAATGATGATAATAATAATAATAATAATATTCGAAGTTTTAAGTACGTTTCATCTAAAAAAATATATATATTAATTATTACAAAAATCTTGTTGAAGACAAAGTAAATTCACTTAATATGGACAGTCAATGTAAAATTAGTAATTCATTAATTCATAATTCACAAATTAATTAATTCTCTATGAAAATCAAATTGAACCGTAAATATGTATAATTATTTGTAATGCAACGGAAGCTAATTCTATGACAATTCTACAAAGAAATGACTTTACGAGAAAAACCTTATTGAATCAATTTTTCGAAAATTTCCTTGAATCGATTTTCGAGACCATGTACTATAATATGAGCTTCCGACAAAAATATCTTTCAATTCGTTAAGGAAATGTTTAATAGTACATCTATGTGGCGAGTCCGAGTGAGGGGAAGGGGGGTGGTTGAAGAGCGAGAGAGGAAAAAGCGCCGAATCAGCGCTGTACCCCCGCGCACGCGCGCGGCCAGGTCCGTACCACCAACCGCGGTAGTTTTGCGCGTGATTTCGCATCTCCTCCCCCGCCGGCCCTCGGCCCCTTTGTGCGCGGGCGTGAAGCCGCCGCCCCGGCTCCTTTATGCGCCCGCTCGCGTATAAATACAACAATCCGGTAGGAGGACCGGTGCGAATTTGGATTTTCACGCCGAGGCCGAAATTTCGTACGAGGCCCCCTTATATTATTATATTAATACCGGGGCCGCTCGCGAGGGCGCGGCGGGACTCCGTGCGACGAGGGCGGACGGGAGGGGGGGGGGAGGTCGGCACGTAGCGCCCCCCCGGGTCGAGAATTTACGACCGCGGGGCACAAAGGCGAGGTGCGAGGATGATG
Source organism: Sycobia sp. Sy_11 (assembly GCA_018907035.1). Classification (NCBI taxonomy): domain Eukaryota; kingdom Metazoa; phylum Arthropoda; class Insecta; order Hymenoptera; family Epichrysomallidae; genus Sycobia; species Sycobia sp. Sy_11. Next base: position 43,813 of record JACCIC010000047.1, read on the forward strand.
GTTGCACCTCGCGCGCGGCCGCCGCGGCGCTGGCGCGAATATATATATTTATATATATATAAAGAGTGGCTTGCAGGTATCTGTGTATGTGTGTGTGTGTGTGTGTGTGTGTGTGTGTGTGCGCGCGCGCGCGTAAAAGCCAGGGCGATCAGGTGATGCGGCGATGCTGGGTGCGAGATTCCAGCGGGGGGCCACGGCGAGGAACAATGCGCCGGGGATTCTATACATTTATACATATATATATATATATATATATATATATATATATATATATATATATATAATAGCTGGTACTGCATGATGGTGCGCTGGATGCATCGACGCTGCGGTGCTCGAGTGGTGCCGCTGGCCTATGTATATATACATATATATATATAATATATATTACAATATTACAAGAAATCGGCGTCGGGCCGCAGTTGTAACGCGCCGGAATATAACGCCCGCAGAAGAACGCGCATCCTCCTCACGGGGCCCCGTTACGCACGCGGGCCATTGGCCTATAGACAGAGAGAGGGTCTCGGGACTCTCGCGTCGGCCAGACAGCGTGCCGCCTTTGCCGGGCTTTCCGAGTAATGGGGCGAAAGAGGGCGTCCAAGGCGGGGTAGAGTGGGGGAGAGGGGCCGCGCGAGCCCGCGCCGGGTATCCCGCGGCGTCGGTGGTTGTTCCAAGGTGTCGAAAAGATGGAGTGCTTGAAAGGAGCCCCTAATATTGCTTTAACAAGCCTGCTGGTGCGAAGGGCTCTCCACCCCCCCTCCTCGCTATTTCCCCTCCGCTAGTTCTGTCTCCGTCGCTGGACCTCGGACGAGGCTACGCGGCTTCTATATATATATATATATATATATATATATATATATATATATATATATATATATTTAAGCCACACCTACTACCTGGGAAGCGCCCCTCTGAGATTTCGTTCGGACAGGTATATATATATCTGTGCATATATAAAGAGAGAGAGAGAGAGAGAGAGAGAGAGAGAGAGAGAGAGAGAGAGAGAGAGAGAGAAAAGAGAGAAGCTCCGGGAGTTGTTGCGGAGGAGTTCCGCCCGGGGGGTCTCGACTGCAACCGCCCCACACCATATAGTTTTCTGGCCCTTTACACTTGCTCTTTCATCCCCCTGCCCCTGCCTCTTCCCCCCTTGTTCGCCACTTCCTTTCTGTAAATCCATCCTCTTTCTTTTTCCTCTCCTTCTCCCTCTCTCTCTCTCTCTCTCTCTCTCTCGCTCTCGGACTGGTTCTAGGAACGAGAGACCCACGCCCGTATGCGTTTCCAGCGCACGCGGGCTTTCGGGAAAGAAGGAGAGTTCGTATTATTTATATATAGAATCTCGAGAAGCGCCCGATTCGTCCTCCGATCAGACCCGGCCGCTTGACACTTTTGTCGAAAATTCTCAGTCCTGCACACCTGTCCCGCGCACTTGCGGCCACGTACATTCGAGCTCGAATAGATTTGCGAATAAAGACGATTATAATATTCACTTACTCAGTGACTTTATACGGAAATTCCTGTTTACGATACATATATATAAATAGACATATATATACATATTTGAGTTTGATCCTATAATAAAGCTTAAGAGGATGCTTCCAACGAAAATTAGAACATAATATCAGATCAGAGCGCTCGGTGAGATTTCGTCAGAACCTAACATGTACTTGCGTGTGTCTGTGAGCGCGCGCGTGTTGGTGCGATTGTGTGTGTGTGTGTGTGTGTGTGTGTGTGTGTGTGTGTGTGTGTGTGTGTGTGTGTGTGTGTGTGTGTAAGACTAAACTAGTAATCGACGTATATTAATTTTTCAGACGCTTTTGAAAAATGCAAATGAAAATTAACCACTCATTGGTTGAAATCACCATTTACTGAGTTGGTCATGATTGGCAATGGTGCAATGACTGCAGTTTAGTTACGAATTGTGCCGTCTCACACTTCGTCGGAGGCAGTTCGCTTCGACTATACCAAACCCACCAAAGAAAAATATAGAACGTTACTAAAAATCCCACTAAAAACTGTATGTAGCGAATTTCCCGTTGAACGACGACAAATGCGCAGATTTCAGACGCAAACAACGGACGGATCGCAATTGATGCGTTCGAATATCGGGAAAACGGCTGAAGAAAAGTGGATGCAAGATGTGCTAGCATCGAATAATTTTCAATTGGAGTAACATTGCAGGCTATTGCTGACCAGTAATTGGTGATTTGAGGTCTTACTAAACTTTTCGTGGCTATAATTACTGAACTTTTCTTCGCCCAATGGATTATTCGGAAGTCTTTATCAAAAGTATCGATATATACGATATACATGAAGACATATGCAGTCTCGCCTCCAAACGAAGATGACAAAGGCCACTCGCCAATCGAAAAAATCAAGAATAGCATCACTGATTATAAAAGCTCGATTGCTATAATTCTATGAACTAAGTGGTTCAAAGTGGCCATATATATATATATATATATATATATATATATATATATATATATATACACGCACAAAAATATTGCTTCAACGCGTGTCCGACGCAAATCCCATCGTTGCGGCACGAAAAACCAATATTATCCCGTGCTAAATCCCATTCTGCCGAGTACAATGGCCGCGACGAGATAGCGGTTGCCGGAGCGGCAATAGAAGGCGCCTGTCGCTTCCCAAAATGCCAAATGAACAGGCGCCCTTGACTTCGTCGGGTCGAAAACCGAGAGTTTGGTTATCTCCAAGGATTCTCGTCCTTGACCCGAGCGAAATCTAGCCTACGCGTTCGTCCGTCCCAGATAAACGGCAGGTTATTACCTTCAAAACGTCCGAGCAGAGGAGAACAAAAAAAAAAATATTCGACTAGCACGTGCGGGCGCATTTAAAAAGGCGACTTCCCGAGACGTGTACCCCACCTAGAGAGCTTTTTAAAGCCCCGGCGTCGAGTATCCCCGTGGCCAGGAATCATCTCAGCCGGATGCGCCGCCCCGTTGGCCGGGACAAAAATCAACGAGAGCCAATGAAGAAGATGAGAGAGAAAAAAAAAAGGGAGCGTCCGATCGATCTACGTCCGATGCCCCCCCCCTTCTCCCACCCCCCACCAGGAGGAAAGGCCCGGTGTCGGGCGATTGCATCGCGGGGGTATTAATAGAAGCGTGAAAATACGGGCCCGTGACCGCAAGGGATCCACTAGTGTGTAATACCGAAAATAAACGTCTCTTTGGGGGCGTCAAGTAAAGAGGCGCGCTCTCGGATTGCGTTTTCACCGGAAAAACAGATTTCCTCCTCCCCCTCCCCAGCTCCCTCGGATTAGGGATAATAATTTTTGGAAAACCGTCCCCAACCGTTCGTTTCTTGGTGCGCGCAGCTGCAGGTGCGTTTACACATATATATATATATATATTTACACAACCACTTCGTGCATTATACGGCGTGATGCTTGCACTGGCGCACGCGCAACCCCCCACCTCCCCTCGCCCCTCGTCCTGATGCCATAAAAGGATTATCGCGCGCCCTCGGCTTATACCTGCATTCTCCTCCGACCTGAGTCCCGTCACTTCGGAGTCGGACAGAGGAAAAGGGAGAGAGAGAGAGAAAGAGAGACGCCAGCAACTGCCGTCCGTAGTGCACTAATCCTGGGGTCCTAAGGGAGAGGAGGGAGGAGGGGTGGAAGTTTCCTCGACGTAGGCGCAACCATAGCGTTTGTCTCCCCCCCCTCCCGGTAACCCAAGGCTCGAGGAAAAGATGGGACGTTTATATACACAAACCATGATGGGAGTCCATGCAGGAGGCAAAACGCCGGAACGAAGAAGATTTCGTGAGGGTGGCTTATCTGCCGCGGCCATCGCGCTTCGCGCCCCGTCGATGTCGGCCTGCATGCGTGAAGCCTGCACGCGTGCTTATACACGTACTTATACGCTTGCGGATTTTCCAATGATCTCCTCCGGCGGGGCATCTCGCCTACGGGGTTCCGTGTCCGAAAAGTATATAGATATACATGCGTCTTTAGAGATAGACAGTTATAGGATGAAGGGGAAACAGGCCTGGCAGAGCCAATTATTTACCTGAGTATTACGGTTTACTGTATCACGTCCTAGGGAGAGGGTAAGGGATTGAAAACCGTACCCGCCCCACCTCTTAACGAGGTCAATAAAGGTGAGTATTCGGAATTGGGCTAGACGCGCGCAAAATTCCGATCCAGGGCTTGTTGTGCATGTACCTATAGTATATATATATATATATATATATATATATATATATACACACACACACACACACTTTTTTTAGGTTACAGTCCTCTACACGCGGATTTCAAGCTTAAGAGCGAAATTTACCGTTACTTCACTAGCTATGCGCTCTCCACTCCCCCCCCCCTTCCCTCCCACCCTCAGTCTCTTCCACTCACCGGATTAGATTTTAAGAGTCTCGACGAACCTATATACCGTTAACCCACCTTGAAACCAGCGCAAAGGCATCGCCCACCCAAATACAATATATATATATATATATATATATATATATATATATATATATAAACTCTTACACTACGCAACTACTCGTGTCTCATCCAAGTCTGTCTCTCTCTCTCTCTCTCTCTCTCTCTCTCTCTTAGACTCGCTCTCCCTAGCCCTCTCGATCGTTGTCTTCTTCGACTTATGACACAGACAAGCTGCTATCTATCTCGATAATGTAATCTGACGATGAATCTGTCCTAAGGGCCACGATGCATACGCACGCGCGCACGCACACGATTATAATACGCCCCGAGCGACGACGGGCAGTTTCTTTAATCGGGGTGAGCGGGCTCGTTCGCAGAATCGGATGAGCGCGCGCTCGACTAAAGTCGATCTATAAATAAATCACCTGCTCTGCGATTCAAAATTAGAAAAACGACTCGGGCGCTCGCCGCGCTTTACACACGCGCGTTATACACATACGCGCATCTACACAGCGCGATGATTAGGAACTGGGGCGAAGAAGAAAAAGAGAGCTGCTATACATACGGCGCGGCCGACTGCGGTGCGGATTTCCGCGAATCTTCGCTCGATGGTGCAGAATGAGGGTGGAGGGGGCGGGGGAGGTATGTGGGTGACGGACATAATTGTGTTCGTGTCGAGGGAAGGAGGTATTGTAGTGGCTCTACGTTCTCAGCCTTCTTATATATATATGTATACACATATGTATAAGCGTATAGAGGTGAATTTCAAATTTTTGAGCTACCTATAAGCAATTTGGTTTTTTTAAAAAGAAATATGTAGAAAAAAAGAAAAAAAAATATATATATATATATACATCACACCTGAAGATGAAAATATGAACATGATCATGGCGAAGAATCGTTAAACTCTCATGAATTCTTAGCGCAAGAACGAGCATTACGAACTCTATAAGTATCCGTAAAAGGCCTATATTATAATACTATTCTTAAATTTATTGTACCGCTGAAAAATAAAAAAAAAGTCGAAAATGATTAAAAATAGTCATGTCGTGCTCTAAAAAATATTTAATATATTGCCAAAAGAGTTGAAAAATTTAAATATAAATTAATGCGCTCCATTCTAGCAATAAATAGAACTTGGTTTTTCTGTTATTCAGTGGCAGATTTTATTAACTTCGCAAATGAGTATAATGAGAAAATTAATTTCGATAAATAGTATAACCGTGATATATTCATTTTTAGTTATCGCCATTGGTTATTATACACTTACTTAATGTACCAGCCAGTGCCGACAATACTTTCAACTTTTACATTTTAAGATAATGTAAGTTAATCGGTTGAATATAGATAAATAGTATCAAAACTTTTAATATAATCATTAGAAAAGATTATTATGCAGAACAGTATGTGATTTAGGTTTCTGTTATGCTTAATGTAAATATTACTATATATATATACACATATAAGATTACAAACGTAATTGTGTTATATAATATTCAAGCGAAAAAATATAATTGCACAGTTAGCGAAATTCAATATGCAAATTGATTATTTCTCTTTGGAATGTTAGGACAGACTGTGCTTACTCAAAACAAAATTCAACTATTCGGAAAAAAAAGAAAATACAGTTTCCATAGTAAAACTTACCATTTATAGCAACATTTACAGCGAAAAAATAGTATTTTTATTAAAAAGAACAGTTGCAATGTTTTCAATAGACCGGTTCTATCAAAACTTCCAAATTTAAAAAATATTAAGGTCTATTTCCCTCAATGTATATCCTCCTATGAAAAATTATGGAATATATCTCAACATTTTGACACAATATAGTACTTTTGTTTTGTAATCATTGGTATATTTTATAATTACAGTAAAAATTTCCATAAACTATTTCTCGCACTGTATGACATTATTATCCAAGTATTGCGATTGCTCGTCAGTACCTCGTAAAATTGCCTTAAATTTTTGAGAGGCCGTTCAATTTTTCGCTATAACTCAAGCTTCAGATATTGTACAATATTAGTTGAAAACAAAAACAATTTTACATAATCTTATAGAATTTTATATCTAATATTTGCTATATTAGTTTTTCAATATGTATACGTTTCGCATTTACCATTCCACCAACAACATAAAAAAGATCTTCTGTTTTTGATAAATCCTCCTTCAAAATTCTGAGATGTTAATAAAGCCAGATTAAAATTGAAATCTACATACTGTGATCGACTATTTTTCTACAACAATATAGTAAAAAAACGTGATTTTCAAACTAAAAATTGACATACTCTTCTGCAGTTTACGTGATTAACGCATGAAACGCCGATTCGACTAATAGTAAATAAAAGAATGTTATGGATTTAAAATGGGAGCATAAACAGAGCCAAAAAATGTTGTGGCTGATACGCATTTACTTAAATCAAATGACATTTTTCAGAATTCCATAACTGTTTGTTTTTATTAAAAAAAAAAAAAATTCTCCTGAATTCAAAAACTTTCTTGAATAAGGCTTAAATAAATATTTTATCCTCTTCATTGTTAGAAATGCCATTAATAAACTCAAAATTAATGCTATTTTATTTTACCCGATAATTTGTACGAAACTTCGAAGCGCATTCTGATATCCGCTTCGTTTAATCGGCGATCACATGAACACCAGGAGGACGTATCAAACAGAACATGAATTGTCACATGCCAAATGAAATTCTGTCTCCCCCCCCCCCGTCCAAAGGAATGAAAAGAAGAAGAAAAAAAAACACAAACCAACATTCCTCAAAGTGGCTAAAATATTTATAATACAGAATACGATATAGATGCCTGACCGAACTCTCGGCCAGCAAGCCCTCGACCCAAGGAATTGCGCCCGCGATAATTTTAAGTATGCATAACATGCAAATGGCACGAGGGAGAAAAAGGAGTAGCGCGGCGGACCGCGGGGCGCCAGCAAGACCGCGACATAACGTAGGCGTATAGATCTATATGTGTGTATATATATATATATATATATATATATATATATATGTATATATATACACATGTACCTACACATATGTTATATACCTGAATCATGCAGGCGTTCGATCGCGCTCGCGCTCGAGGTTGCGAGGTTACAGGGGTTCTTCCCGGAATCGTCGCTCGATCGAGCCCAGCGCCAGCGAGTCGCGCGCGCTGGCGCGCGGGGAGGGCACGTCGTTAGCTCAGTCTAAGCCCCTGTGCGACTTTTGTACATATATATAATTTATATATATATATATATATTAGTACTCGGAGACTTTGCCCAAGCATATGTATAGGCATTTCTGCGCGTCTCCTCCGTCGACTGAGGGAGGGTGAGGAGAGGGGAAGCGGCGGCAACGGAAGCGACGGCCAGAGGGTGGGAGGGAGGTAGACCTCGCGATCCGTTCCGAGAAATCGAGTTATAATTAAAGCGCGGCACTTTCTCATTGGCGCCAAGCCTCGACATTATATACATATATATATATATATATATATATATATATATATATATATATATATATATGTATATATATATATATATGTATGTACATAGTGGGCTCGCGATCGCGGAGGCGGTAGGCGCCTATATCCGCGTATTTATGTATATATACGTTTATACGTTATACGTCGGACGCCCCTGCATGTTTCGCTCCGATCATTATTCATACATTATATTTACGCTGGCGAAAATTCGAGAGAGAAAGAGAGAGAGAGAGAGATAGAGAGGAAACGAGAGTCGAGGAATGCTCGCTCGCTGTGTCCCCCCCCCCCCGACGTTCTCGCAATATCATTCGAGATAAGGGATACGAATTGGATATTGTCAGACATATAAGGAGTTATTGTTTGCTTTGCTTACCTTTTCGTTGGGCGCGAATTAGACGGATAGATATATTTATAGATTTATATATACGAATTACGGAGCGGTAAAAGTTTTCCGCTTGCCTGATAAGGGATAGACGTCAGCTCGCGGGCTTTCGCGGTGAACTATGGAAAGCTCTAGCGTAAGTTCGATCGATTAGCGTACGACGACAATTTATACGTGCGAGAAATGCTTTTCGTTTCGGCTTTACGTAAGGGTTTCCCGTGTACGAGAGATTATCTCTTTCTCTACAGAACTGTATATATATATATATATATATATATATATATATATATATATATATATCGATATGCGTCATTAACGCAGGTATAATAATCGCGCCCGCGGCAGCAAACAAAATCTTCGTTCAAAATAACTCCCGTACGTGCCAAGATCAACGAGAGATTTATACGTAAAGAATAATGGCTTGTGCATATGTGTGTGTGTGTGTGTGTGTGTGTGTGTGTGTGTGTGTGTGTGTGTGTGTGTGTGTGTGTGTGTGTGTGTGTGTGTTCTTATGCTATATAGTGTGCGGACGTGTTACTCGCGCATTACCTAATTAACGGACACGACCGTTGATGAAGAAACGTTCTTAAGTTTTTGTTAGAAAATTGTTTAGCTGGTCAAATGCATGCAACTAAGGATTGACATTTCTTACGAACAAGAAAAGAACTTTGCATTGATATGGAAATAATAAGCTCGTGATAAAACTTAAAAAATTGAAAAGGCTCGTTGTGAACTTACGCTTTGCCATTTTTCGAGGAAAAATTTATAGGGGGGGGGGGCGAAAAATTTCAAAGGTTAATAAGGCAACGAAGTCTCGTTCAGAAGGAGAAAAAAATAAGCCAACCATAATCTGATTGACAAATACGATTCCAATGAGAAGATCTTCAACATTTCAAAATTCATTATTATTCTTTGCTCTTTCTTTCTTGGATAAATCGCAAATTAACATCTGCATCCCCGAAAAATGCATATGTACAGTTCGAGTAAGAGTCGGGTGACGAATTTGCGCGTGAGAAAAGTTATGGGAAACCAACGATTCGAGAACTTTTCAGGACAGCGACCCATAAATGTATATAAAGTGAAAGACGGATAAATTTTATTCGTTAATATTTCCGCGCCAGAAACTCTGCACCCCATATATTACAAATTATAATACCAATTCTGGATACGAACTTTGCGCCTTTTGCATATATATGTATATATATATATAAATATATATGATTAAACAAATGATTAATATTCCTTCTCCCCCCCCTCCTCGCGCAGAGAACGTCTGTCTGCGGCCTTGGGCGTTCGAGCGGGTGCCCAACAAGATGATCCGCGGCCTGGACGCGGCCCTGATCTACACCTCGACGAAGGAGGCCTGCCTCGCTGCCTGCCTCAACGAGCACCGCTTCACCTGCCGCTCGGTCGAGTACAATTACGTCACCCTGCAGTGCCACCTGAGCGACAGCGACAGGCGAACCACCGGGCAATTCGTCCAATTCGTCGACGCCCAGGGGGTCGATTACTTCGAGAATCTCTGCTTGAAGGGTGAGTCTATTTTTATTTTTTATTTTTATTTATTTATTTATTTATTTTTATTTTAATACTCATGCATAGGTGTGTACGCGCCAGTGCGCACGCGAGCGCGCGAGTCGGAGGTTTTTCGTTCCACCGCGGTGCTCTCGCGCCAATAATATTATGTATTTGTGTATATACACAAACGGGAAATCATCACAGAGCACTCGATCTTAGCGGATCGCGCTCGCGTATTATTATACCGTGAGAACTATAACTTCTTTCATCCTTTGCACATTCTTTTCTTTCCTATTCTTTCTGCTTCTTCTTGTTTTTTTTTTTTTTTTAGGCTAATTCGACCGGCCCCGTTTTCGCGAGACCTCGCTCCCGTGCTTTTGACCGCGAGCGAGCTATTCTATATATCTATGTATATATCTATATATATGTGTATGAGTGTGTGCGCGCGTGCATGTGTATCATCGAAATAGCGAGATTTGAGCACTGCTCCGCCGAGGCAAAAATTACGCATACGGAAGCGAACAAGAAAGAATAAATAACTATGTATATACACCGCATACATTTTCTATGCATATAATTTCACGCGGAAACAGAGAAAGAGAGAGAGAGAGAGAGAGAGAGAAATGTGTTTTATACGGAAAAAGTTCTACTATACTCGATACATAACAGTATAGCGCGATTTTACGTATTCAGATCGTGATGTTTCTTTTCTCCTTTCGTATAATTCGTTTTAATTAATCCATCATTCATGGCGTATTCGATTAAACTGGAATTCGAAGTTTATTACGCGATGCGTCTCGTAAAAACAATCACGAGGGATAAATTTACATTTACAGTCGTCGAGAATTAATCATTACAGCACATAAATATAAAAGTATAACGAAAAATATTATTTTTGCTTTCTAAAAATTATTTCGAGAAAAAAGAATATTTTCTAACAGTATATTGGTGATTTCTATATTTATTATTTTTACGTTGCATTTTATTTTATTTGCGATTATCTATAGATATATATATATTTTTTACTTCTAATAGTAATTTGCATATCAGATTGTACGAGGGCGATTTCAAACAAGGACAGTCCGACTGTCATTATATAATTGTCGTTGTATAATATTCGATAAAGGCCGTATGGCCGATAAAAATATTCGTGAATTTGTTATAATGAAAGATCCAACTCCATTCGTAATTTAAATTATTACACGGTCGCCCAAAATGCCGCATCAAAAGTTTATAAACGGCATTTTTCACAACAAAATCTCTCCTCGTGCACTTTTTCTTTTCTGCACACCGTAAATTTATAATCGCGTCCACGCGCGCCATCGCATTTGTATTTCTAATACTTTATGATCGGCCGCCACACGTATATAAAGCGCGTCCGCTCCGATCCGCGACTTGGTATTTGTCGTAAATCTGCGTAGTGTGCGCGCGCGCGCCTGCGCGTGCGTACTTTATGCATTCCGAGAAAGTCGAATTCGCATATTTTATACGTGTGCGAAATGTAAGCGCCGTAGGAGACCCGCGCCTATACAAAATTGGCTTGGCAATAATTTGTATTATTGCGCCTTTGATTTATACGACGAGCATATATATATCGGGTTGAAAGATAATTTTCTGGTACTATATATCTATGTCGCGTGTCGCCCCGTCGAATAGTTATGCTCGCTTTGATATATATTGATTCAATGCATTTCAAAACTCTTAATAAATAATTTTTTTTCATCATACAATTTCCTTTTGGTTGTATTATTTACAGATATAGGAACCAAATTAATATTATTACGACGGATTTAATATTACCTAAACTGTACGTAAATGGCTAAAATTTGTAAAGTTTCAAGTTTTTTTTACAATCTTTACCGGTAAATTCATTGTTGATAATATATACATACTGCTATTGGTAATTTCATGTACACACGTTACTCTTTTCGGTTTCTGATTTTTTCGCATAAAATTAACATTGTTTTTTTTCAATTACCGTCTTAAACTAATAATAAACTTTGGCGAATGGATGATAAAAGAAAAGAAGGAACAAAATTGTTCAATACGCTTGCAATAATGCGAGAGACCGGTATGTCGAGCCGCTGGAAACAGATGCTTGGAGAGAAGAAAAAAAAATGGGAAATAAAAGGGAAATTCGATTCTCGAAAGGTTTCGTGAATCTGCCCGCAGGCCGTTTACACACGCATACGTCTACAGCCTTCTATAAAATCCCGGACCGCCCACGCCCACCCCCACCCCCACCCCAAAAACACTAATCCGAATTCCGGCGAATCCGCAGGTAAGGAGGCCTGCAAGGCCCAGCGCTACTTCCAGGTGCCGCGTATCGGCGTCGCCGACGACAAGGTGGCCCAGTACGCGGGCCTGCACTACTACGCGGACAAGGAGCTGCAGGTGCAGAACGACCCCGCCTGCAGGATAGCCTGCGAGATCGAGAACGAGTTCCTGTGCCGCTCCTACCTGTACAGGGGGCCGCCCCTCGGCCAGGCCTACAACTGCCATCTCTTTCATCTCGACCACTGGACCCTGCCGGACGGGCCCTCGACTTATCTCAACGCCGAGCGGCCCCTCATCGACAACGGCGAGCGCGTCGGCACTTACTTCGAGAACTTCTGCGAGAGTGAGTGTATTATATGCATGGGTGTGTGCGTGCGTCTATGGATCCGTATGTATGCGCGTACACATGTCCATGATTACGGACTGTTGTTGTAGGCCGATTGCGAGCTGGGCAGAGGGAGGGGGGAGGGGAGGATGATCGGGTATAATCCGTTTTGCTACGAGATCGCCAAGCTCAGCGGCCACTGAAACTATCGGGCATTGGAGTCGAAATTCATCCCGTGCCCTCTGTGTGTTACACCTGTTTATACGCGCGATCGATGCGCATCGTCCTTGAAATTATTATATTGGTATTGTTATTATTATTATTAGCGAATTTCGAGCGTGACGATATTGAAGGTGGATGTATACGTACGGGATCGACGAAATTTCTAATTATCGCGCGTGGCCCGATGAAATCATTAAATCGCGCTTAGAAATAATTCAAGATAAAAATTACAATTCTTCTTGTAATCTTGTAAGCTATATTTGAACGAGATAGTGACGCTATATTAGATAAAGTCTAGCTATATAATTATCTTTCAACGGTGAAAGTTTGTTGCCATTATACTTAGCCGAAAATATCCAGGCATGTCGCGAAGTCGCAATTCGTTGGCAATTTTGGGTAATATTTCAAAATAAAAAAATAAAAAATACATCGTCCATACGGATGTTTTGCGTTAAAAATTTTGACCCACTTCTCCAATCATTATATTTTGTTTATGACTTTTATTGATACACTTATCATAGATTTTGCTAAAAGTTCCCCACGAATTGCATATTTTACGCCTCATTTCTCACAAAGTCTGGAAATTTCCATCAAATTTTGAGGAACAAAATTTGCATCCGCTCGGATTACCATAATAACATACGTAATTTCGATCGACTTAAAGTGCCGTAATAATCGTTCACCCTTCGCTATCAACGAAATCGTTGACCTGCAACTGTCGTACGCGAAACGAGCAGTTCCCAATCCCGACCGTAAAATACGGATTTTACCGATTCTCGTTTCTAAAAGAACGAAAACAAATTTCCCGTTGAACGCGATATCGTAATGTATCACGGCTTTTCTCTCGACTCCTCCCGCCCATGCGCGAGCAACGGGGCCTCGACTCATTCCGCCAAAACGTCGAAAACCATCGGCAGGGGGGGGGGAAGGCGCGGAACGCATTGGTGCGGAAATAATATATAGTGTCTTCCGCCGTTTGTTTTGTTTTGTTTTGTTTTTTTTTTTTTTTGAACCACGACTTTTTCCACCGCCCGCGTGCCTGCGCAGCCGTCCGTAGAAACTCATCCTCGACTTTTGTAATAAGGCGCGTATCGGGGCGGCTTATCGCTCGCATCGCCGCCCGAGCTCCTCGTCTTTACAGCCCCACGTCTTTTATTCTTCTCGTCTCATTCCGCCACGTCCTTTCCACGCTCCGTATGCAGGCGCACATGTATTCTATAGGCTGCATATGCGCTTTTTGTTAAATGCACGTTTCTGTTATACACCCTATTTTTGTTTTTGTTCCTCGCAATTATCGATCGAGAAATATTACAAGAATATATGATATATATATATATATATATATATATATATATATATATATATATATATGTAGTCTCGCGATTGATTCCGGCACGATTATGCGATTGCATTGTTTTATCAGGAGCGCGACTGGAGCTCAAAGCTTTGATCGTTTCGGTGATTTGCAACGTTTTTATCGACACCCCCGCGGCCCAAATTGTATACACAATATTCCATAACAATTGAAACATCCACACGTGGCTCTTACGATGTTTCTATAATCTTCTTGATATAAAAACAGTGTGATATCTTTTGAAAATGCGGCCATCTCTCCCACGATTGCGGTAGAAAATTAAAGAGTATATAATCTCAAAATAAGGCCTAAATTGCATTTAAAAAAAATTTTCGCGATCATCAAAGTTGCCAAATTCTTCTTTAGAGGATTTATTAAATATGCGATGAAGTATCAAAATGAATTGCTATATTCTCATTTTTGTACGAAATCACGCTGCTATCTAATCACAATTCACAATTATGAACAGCCGTAAGAGTTTTAGATTGAAAAATCATGAATATTATTAATCTGATTATTATCGATTACAGAAGTGTGTATAGATATTAGAAAAATTTAGTTTTTGTACAATTGCTGCACTTTAACTGAAAATTCTTAATAAAACAATAGTTTAAATTCAATATAAAAATAAAGTATGTATGCCCACAAAGAATATATTTTTTAACTGTCAAAATTACATAAGGCTGTATACAATAAAGAAGATAATTCGTTCTTCCAGTTCGAAAAAGTGCAATTTGCAAAAAAAAAACAAGATCGAACTTTAAAAAAAAAGTGTATATATCGATCCATATACGATAGACATTTCTACATTGTGGGCAAGTTATTATAGTGGACTTTTTAAAAAACACAATTCTATTTTATAAATCCAATTCGATATTGTTGCTTATCTAGTCGAAGTATTATTTTCGCCTCCGAAGAATCGAATCGTATTTTCTTCTTCTTAATCATTAAAAATCCTATATATACCAAGGTGCGACCCGGCACGATCTTTTTAAAGAATCTTGTGCCATTTGATCGCCCAAAAGTGTATTATAGAAACAAAAAAATATCGATTCAAATGACATTTCTGTATCTAAAGCACGTTATACCTATAATTCTGTGTGTGTGTGTGTGTGTGTGTGTGTGTGTGTGTGTATTTATATATATATATATATATTTATTTATATATATATATATATTTATATATATATTTATTTATATATATATATATATATAAAGTATTATTATTATACATACGCGATTTATCGCGGCCAGCCCCTGGAGTCTCATACGAGTGATTTTCTTCGTTCTAGAAGGCAAGATAACCGACACGCAGCCGGACATAAACGTCACGGTCAACCCCAGCGATTCTCGCTTCGACATTAATTGCGACAAGACCGGTACCTGCTACGATGGTAAGTCAACGAGTTCTTTCTCTCTCTCTGTCTCTCTCTGTCTCTCTCTGTCTCTCTCTCTCTCTCTCTCTCTCTCTCTATCTCCTGCTCCTCTATATCTTATATATATCTAGATATCTATATCTATATATATATATATATTTATATATCTATATATAATGACTTTCGAATGAATGGCTTATACATATGATTGCCATTCCATCGTAGCGGATTTCAGTTACGTCGACTGCAAGGACATGGATCGCGGTGCAGGTACAGAAGAACAAAAACTACGCCCTCGGACGCTCCGAGACCTGCAACATCGACGTGACCAAACAGGCTCGATCTGAACGATGAGCGGCCAGGACTGCAACACCCAGAGTGTGGTTAGTATTCGATACATATATATATATATACATATACGCATTAGATGCGAAATCAATTCGAGAAGGGAAGAGTGGGGATGGGAGTAGGGAGTGAGCGAGGAAAAAGGAAAAAAGGAAGATGGCGCGAAGAGAGAAAGTGGCGGGGGGGAAGAAAAAAGCAGGGTAAAGAAGGGGAGAGGGAGAGGGAAAGGGAGCGGAGTGGTGAAAAACGGAAGGAGGAAGAAAGGAGGAGACAAGAAGTGTACTCCGCCATCCAACCTGAACCACGCGTAACCTTCAACGAAAGCAACCAGATCCTAAACTGGGAGTCGTAAGCCGGGCGCGCGATCGTAAGACCACGGCACGAACAGCACGGAATACAGGTGGGGTCTCAAAGCTAAGTAATCGCAACTCGGTCAAGAAATTTCAACGCTGGCAGACGAACATTCCTGTAAACGCAGATAACAAATCAGGCGGAACGAGAGAAGACAGAACGAGAGAAGGAGTGAAAGAGGACGAGTGGGGAGTGTAGAGAAAGAATGGAATAAACAGGAGCAGGGTGAAGGAAAAAGGAAGAGAAAAATCGCGAGAAAGTCAGAGGGTGACCCGCCCGACAATTTCCTTCGGGATCAACTGACGCTGACTATTACAACACCATCTTCTGCAACTTCACCTGACGCCGATGTACATGCGTTCCCATCCATACTAATCGACACGCATTGTTATAACGAAACAAGAAAAAAGCAAAAAACCAAAACAAAACAAAACAAAACAAAACCGTTTCAGTTATTCGTCGACTGCAAGGACACGAGGATCGCGGTGCAGGTACAGACGAACAAGCCGTTCAACGGCAGAATCTACGCCCTCGGACGCTCCGAGACCTGCAACATCGACGTGACCAACAGCAAATCCTTCAGGCTCGATCTGACGATGAGCGGCCAGGACTGCAACACCCAGAGTGTGGTTAGTATTCGATACATATATATATATATACATATACGCATAGATGCGAAATAATATAACAATTCGTTGTCAAATGCCTTATAACGCTTCGGATTAAACTTGGTTAACACGCAGCATCCGCCTCGATCCAGCATCCCGTACAGGAAGACATTGAGAAAAGTTCGATTGATCGTTATATGTATGACACGATGATTTGATTGTGATAAGCGTGGTTCGTTAGCGAATCCATGCATTGCCACGTATAATCGTGGTGTATAAATCCTGCATTAAGTTCAGTCGCCGTTTATCCTCTGCTTTATGCGCCGTTACGTCCACATAAATGGGATTATTGTTACTTACGAACTAACATTCGAGGATAATCTTAGAGGACTGCGTATCCATACTTTCTACATCTATGCATAATGACATGTTAATAATAATACTTACGTTCAACAAAATCCAAGAATAACCATGCGCAAATTCGCTTTAACCCCTTTTAAATCGCTTAATTTTCTATTTATGTACAAAATTAGTTTTATTTTATTTTTTTTATTTTTTATTTTCACCAAACTTCGTCTTTTTATACTCTTCGTCAAAGCGCAGTCGCCAGTATATGTATTAAAAAAAAAATAGAAAATTAAGTACAATTCTCGACGTCCGAGAATCGAGATTTAATTTCGTTTCGTTTCCTAGAAATTGTTCATTTATATGCATTTGTCGTTTGTTCGAAATTTGCGAGGAAAAATATCAACTTTTTGCAGTATCAAAAATAAAGGCCAATAAAAAAAAAGGAAACAGAAATAAACACGTTTGAGCTCCTCCTTTCTAACAGCTATAGATAAAATAATGCATTTGTTATGACAAATCGTTGACTCATAACTGCATGATGATGTCGCCTCCGCATCAGGCGCTTCGCCCGCATTACAAATAACATTATTCTCTCTCTCTCTCTCTCTCTCTCTCTCTCTCTCTCTCTCTCTCTCTTTCTCTCCCTTTCTCTCGCATCATCGTTCAACGCTTCTACATCCTCTTCTTCTTCTCCTTCTTCTTCTTCTTCTTCTTCTTCTTCTTCATCTTCATCTTCTTGGCCAAAGTTTTTATATACGTATTATATACGAATGTATCTATATATACGCTTGCGCTGCAGACCACATACGCATCTATAATTCGACTAAAACAGCCGCTGAGCCTCGCTAACGCAACAAGAAAAAAAAATTATTAATCGTTAATAAATCGACATCACTGATAAAAGGATCGACCCGATCTTTCTTCTTCTTTTTTTTTCGCTTCGCTTCTCATCTCCCGCAGCGTGACGGTGGTTTTCAGACTGGCACCTACTCGAACACGGTGGTGCTCCAGCATCACTCGGTCGTGATGACCAAGGCCGACAAGATCTACAAGGTCAAGTGCACGTACGACATGTCATCGAAGAACATCACCTTCGGCATGATGCCGATCCGCGATCCGGACATGATCAGCATCACCAGCGCGCCGGAGGCGCCGCCGCCGAAGATCCGCATCCTCGACAGCCGCGCGCAGGAGGTGGAGACGGTCAGGATCGGTGACAAGCTCACCTTCAGAATCGAGATACCCGAAGACAGTAAGGATCCCACGAATGCGCGCTCAGTCGCGCAGAACACAATTACGACTCTTCATTTCTTATTAATCGTCTTTGAACGACGTATGAAAATTATGTAACCAAAATGCTCTCGGGGGATCGTTCGTGAATTACGTGGAGGATTTGAGGGGAGGGAGGGAGGGATATCGCAGATGCTTACGTTAAGTTGGACGGCGGTAGGGGTTCAGCCAAAAGTCACGTAATTTTCTTCTTCTTTTATTTATTTTCTTTTTCGCAATTAGGAGTATTCAAATTTTGGGATATTATCGTACCAATGCGCTGAGTAAACAATAGTTTTTTTCTTCAGAACTTCCTTTTTATCGGACTTGTTATTGATTTGAGTCAAGTAACAGCACGAGGTTGACGCGATCTAAAAACAAGTACACGGTGCTGCAATATGTGTCATAAAAATAGATATTATTATTGTACAATAAAGTCATGACTAAATGAATGACAATAAAGTTATGATCAAACGAAATACGAAAATTCATTGGATTAAGCATGATGGCGTTGAATTAAACTTTTCTATAGGGACATTGCAGAAATCCCACTTGATAACTTACAAGCTCCTATAAATAAGTCATTTTCACGAGTTTATCGTTAATTCGAATTTATCGCCATGTTCATCGTCAATGAACGTTATAAATGTATTTATTTATTAAATTCTCTAAATACGAATCAATGAAAATTGCTGGAATGCAAAGTTAATTCAACCATCCACACTATTTAAAACATAATGTATAAATCAACTTATCAGACGTATTTACGAATTTATCACTCGTAATTAAACATCGGCTAAATCCAGTAATAATTTTCATTGATTCAAACTTAGCTCGTGTTTCACAAACAATCCATATACTGATTTGTATTATCGATAAAGTATAGAAAGATAAAACAAATTGTATAAAAAGTATTAAGGTAAAAATTCGTGAAATGATGAAAAATTGGCGGTAAGATCACACAGGGGCGATAGAGAGCAGCTCGATCTAATTATGAATAGAGGACATAATATTTTATAATATTGACGTGAAACAGGGGGGCGTGGGGGGAGGGGCGACGCTACCCGGCGATTCACCAGCAATACCAAATTCATAGAGTCTTGAGCGGATTTGGAGCTGCAGCAGAAGATAAGCCGTGTAAAGAGGGCTGTGGCGCAGGCTAGAACGTGGATAATTGTCTCGATATTACGCCCGCTGTGGTGGGGGGATGGGTTGTTGGGGTGGGGGGATGGGGGGGCTCAATAATTATCGATGCCCCCCCATGCCTATCTCTTTGCTACCTAATCGCTAATAGCGCTACTAGCTTTCTAACCGCAGAAGAGAGTCAGCTCCCCGGCCGGCGACCTAAAGCTGGGCCGGGGAGAACCGGTGATCGACGAGCATAAATTGAAACCCTTCTCGGAAGAAGAGATTAAACTCAAGCGAGCGGGGGAACTGAAAAGCCGATTGGCGGGGGGGGTGCGACGCTTCACCTGTAAGCTATGCGATATCTCATATACCCACTAACTCCGAGCAAAGGAAGGACAAGGATGAGGAGGGATGGAGAGGAGAAGAGGAAAGAAAGAGAAGAGAGCTAGAAAACGAACAAAGGAGAATCGTGGGGGATCAAGAAAAAAAAAAAGAGATCCGAGAGACAAGAAAGAGATCTAAGAAGAAGACAAGGGTGGGGGTGGGGGGGTGGTAGGGGGTGTTTGGGGGTAGGGGGGGAGGGGGCTCATGGGGGGGGGGTAGGGGCGTGGGGGGGGGGGGGATGTGAAGAGATGAGGGTGAGGCGTGACTCGACCGATATAAGATATGCATAACTAAGAATTAGATAAATGAAAAGTTAAACAGTCTCGCTCGGGTTAGGGTCGCCGACCGATGATTGTTCCTGCGTTTTACGTGCGGGGGGGGTGGTGGGAATGTGTACGATACCGCCAGATTCTGAAGAGTGTGGGGGTGGGCCGGGACGGGCCATACTAAAAAGGCCCCATCACTAAATAGAGTAAAACAGTGGTTGCGTAATTTACATACGTACGAGTCTTTCATAATGAAATATCTATTTTTCGAATCAAATGTAATCTCTTTTACATAATCGACCTGTCGAGAACGGTTAAATTGTCGCAGTATAAACATTCTCTCTGGGGGGAAAAAAAAAGAAAAAGGAATAAAAAAGAGGAACGGTGGCATCGATCTCTCGCTTACCGCATCATATACACATCCATCGGTCGTGACACAATTAAAATGATCCGGGGAGCGAGAGAGAGAGAGAGAGAGAGAGAGAGAGAGAGAGTGAAAGAGAAGCTCGCGTTTTTATCTGTCGGGAATTTAAAAATAAAACTGCCACATATATATATATATATATATATATATATATATATATATATATACATCAGGGAGTCCTTTTGAGATTACGAAATATCCGATTATTATAATACGTGACAATATAACCGCTCGAGACGCGGCGATTTCTCCGTAAGTGAATCTCGATTACGTGATGGTTTATTATTAACATTATTGTCAACCATTGATATATCAATTTGCAGCTCCTTACGGAATTTTCGCTCGCAGCTGCGTAGCCATGGCAAAGGACGCCAAGAGCACATTCCAGATAATCGACGACGATGGGTGAGCGAATAATATTACATATTCACGATGGAAAAAGATGAAAAAAAAAAAAAATAGAAAAGAAAAACAGAAAAAAGAAATTATATTAATAATAACGTAAATTATAAACAAAAATCAAAATAATTACTTACACGTATAATTTCTTTTTGTCCTCCAGCTGCCCGGTAGACTCCCAGATATTCCCAAGCTTCACGCCCGACGGCAATGCGCTCCAGTCATCGTACGAGGCCTTTAGGTTTACCGAATCATACGGGGTCATCTTCCAGTGCAACGTTAAATACTGCCTTGGACCATGCGAGCCGGTAATATATTATATGCTTCAGAATTAACCGATTCCAAATTCCAAACCTTAATAATTCTGCGAGCATTTTTTTGGTTTTTTGTTTTGTTTTTTTTTTTTTTTGAGCACGTTTTTGCTTCTTCGTATATGTACTAGATAGTGCCGGATGTTCCTTCCAATCTTTTTCTTTTATTCTATTCGGATATTCCAAGTCGCCAATAGCTGAATAAAAAGTTCGAGTCCTAAATAATACAGATTTTTAAATTTTTCTATTTTTTGATTGAACTGGATATTCCAATATAGAATAATAGCCGAATGAAAAATTCGAATATTCGATTAGCCCGATTTATTGCCTATTTCGGGTAATCCGGATGTTGGATATTCTATTAATACAGATTATTTAAAATTGTTCTTCAAGAACAAGAAGGCTAAATTAATTAATTCGATAAATCTGTTACGAATGTACGAGCACGGGAATTTTCATAAATTAGCCATATATCTGGTCCGGACACAACAATGAATGAGTATCATTCATTTTCAAAAACAATGGACAAACCGATCGGTTACTATACGCATATCCGGATACTTCTATGAACAACGTGAATTATCGGTGAATTGGGCAAGTATAACATTGCACCCAAAATCCCATTGCACCAAAAATCCGATATATTATATATTGCATGTATGATACATTATTATCGCGTACTATCTTTAAATTACATAACGATCTTTTAAGACAGGGTTCGTATGTATAATAATGCCGAAATAAGTTCAGCTCTGGCAACTATATATTACTTGCCTGCCATATATGGTCCAAAATTAATTATATGCCGGTACACATACACACACATACACACACACATCCATACAAGCTTAAAAAGAAAGAATTTCTCTGTACTCCAAACAGAGTTCTGTAGCAATTAAGTCGTCTGACAGGACATATTGGAAGAGGCAAATTAAGCTGATGATATGTATATGAAGAGAAACCATGTCGAGACCGTGAATGCAAGATATTTTCTGAGTACGAGTTTATATATATATATATATATATATATATATATATATATATATATATATATAATATACATGGTTTGCCGAAAAGTAGATCTGTAACTTCGGCACACACATTATAATCAACGTGTGTATTATATACACTTCTCATCTGTTCAAACATCCTTGTCGTATGCATCCGGATTCTTATTGGACACTAAGTTTCCAGATAATCTTCGTCTTTCGCTACAATCGATTGCAATAAGAAAAATTTTAATGAATTAATATGAATTGCCAATGAGCAAATAAATGACTAAAGAAGTAAATGAACGTTCCAGGCGGTTTGCGAGCGCGGACGCGACTCCTCCGAATCCTGGGGCAAGAGGCGCAGGAGAAGCTTGGACAACTCGACGGAGGAGAAAGCCGAGGACATGACCCTGTCGCAGGAAATTCTCGTCCTCGACTTTGGCGATGAGAAGCAGTCGCAGTTCTTGAAGAGCGACGCCAGTATAGACTTCAACGAGGCCGGTAAGTTACGAGATTGGGCGTTGGAACGAAGCTGGGCGAGCCGATATTTTTCTTCTCACTCCTTACGCGACTACGAATTCTACTTTTTTTCTCCGTCGAAGGAATTTGAAAGTATACAAAAGTATATCATAGAGCCGCCTCCTTACTCGGTTATTTCACTTTTTTTTGTTAGTTTTACTTTTGAATAATATCGAGGCGAATTAAACGCTTTGTTCACGCGTGTAGAGCGAATAATTTTGTTTGAAAATTCAATTTCAAAAATAATAATTATAACTGATTATTATATACTAGCTATTACGAGCTTCGGATTTGAATCTGCGGAAACCTTCGAAAGTTCGAAACTCGTGCTTTCGAATAAATATTTGACATGGCTTCTATATAAAACCGCGAAAAATTCCCGAGAGAAAAAAATCACCATAGTCAGGCACGCTTATATCATTTAATATTCGCTTATATTTACCCGAATTGTTTTGTTTTTGTTTTTTTTTTTTTTGTCACAATCGATCGATATTAACTATGGAACTCGGGCCATACTTATTCATACCGAATTCTCCCCAACAGACAAGACCGTGACCATCGTGGAGCCCTGCCCGACGAAGACGTCGGTCCTCGCCCTCGGCGTCACGTGCGCCCTCCTCATCCTCATCTACGTGTCGACGATCTTCTGCTACTACATGAAGAAGTGGCTGACGCCGAGAAAGATGATGCCCTGAGCAGCATTGACGACGCGCCCGAACTTAGCACAATGATTTATATTAAAAAATATATATATAACAATAACAATAATATTACAAAAAAATAATAATAATAAAAAATGAATATTTAGAAGCGAACGCGAGCGGAAGCGGAAATGTAAGGGGATGACGCGCGAATTCGATCTCTCTCTCTCTCTCTCTCTCTCGCTCGCTTTTTCTTTCTCTCTATCTGTCCACCTATCTAACTCCTCTCTGTCTCCTCGCGTTCGAGGCGAACGCGATGGTTTATGTTATAACGTAAAACGGTGAGAAGGGGCGAAGGAAGAGA
>JACCIC010000047.1:72500-87500 GCA_018907035.1 Sycobia sp. Sy_11
TTTAGGAATTAAAGAGATTATGTTCTTGTTTTTTTTTTTTTTTTTTTTTTTTTTTTTTTGAAATGTACTTATTATTAAGATTAAGTTATTCACAGAATGAAAATTGAATCTTTTCATAAAATTTTATTCTGTAGCATAAAGTTATAAAATTTTTTCAACATCAAATTTATTACAAAAATTCTGATGAAAACTATTAATTAAACATTACTGTATAATTAGTCGCATTGTTCAAATAAGAAATATGATAAATAATAACGCTTACATAGTTTAAGAAATATATACGAATAATATGCATCATCTGTGACCGGTTCGTCTGAAAAATCACTTAACACGATTTCGCTACACTTTTCAGTCGATTTATTATATTAGATTTATTATCTATATACTAAAACATTTTTTTTTTGAACACCTTAAAAACAACTTTCAGACCTTTTAGTTATGAAAATTTGTTGACGACCTATCGATGAAAACGCGCAAACATATGAACTATGTAAGTGCCTGATAAAAGAACGAATAACATAGTCAAATGAGTTCTGATTTAATTTCTAATCGGTAGTCATCCGCGTTATTAATGACACCGGCAAACTGGCATGTACGCGAGTGAAAAGGATGATTTTTTTAGGGCCGCGACCCTTACTCGAATCGGAAGGTTTGATTGTCGAAGGTCAAAAAGTTGCCAGCCGCAACGTTATCTGGGTATTCGATGCATCTCTACAGTTCGATCAATTCGAACAGCTGAATATGAAGTTTCATTTGAAGATTCGAACAAGTTATCGAGTTACTTAAGCTTCGAATAATTTCGAATTCTAATTTTTAAGCAGTGCCTCCTTATTTTTTTTTTTTTGATTTTTTTATTGTTGAAAATGATAATTATCGTCCTAAATCAATTAAAATATCCAACGAATTCGTTGTGTAATTTACGAAGTTATAAATCGATGGATGAGCAAGATAGTGTTGTCAGTATATCATGGCAGCTCTTCGATATCGATGAACATATTCTTCCACTATTGCAAACCAAGGTAACGATTTGTTTAGTTCCTTAATTAAAATTATAGGCCTTTGAGCGATACGCGAACATTCTCCTGGCGTATATAGAAAATTCGGAAAAGTATTCATTCTAGCCGGGACGTTTTACACGCCGTGAGTCGAATAGCTGCTCGACCGGGCGGCGAGTTCCATTCTTCGCGTCAACCGAAATTTTTCCTAGACACTTGGCAAAATGCCTCGATTAACCGATGGTCTAATCCGTATTTAAAAGTAATAAATACACAAATACATAAAGATAACAACATTTTTAACGCCCGTGCGAAACAATACCCTCCCTAGTCGCAATTGCTTTATACAAAAAAGCTCCAACGATGAATATGTCGACTATATATAATGAACGATTAATTCATAATATATATATATATATATATATATATATATATATATATATATATATATATATATATCTGTCGCGAAAGATTAACGATAATGAAGAAAAAAAGTCGTAACGACTTCCAGCAATCGTATGATATAAAAGCGTATAAACTAAATGGCAATTGTAATATACGTATAAATTTAAGCGAAACGAGGAAAAGTTCTCGGTAAAACTTATACGTGGTACCGATTCAGTTTTACATTTATTAGATA
Source organism: Sycobia sp. Sy_11 (assembly GCA_018907035.1). Classification (NCBI taxonomy): domain Eukaryota; kingdom Metazoa; phylum Arthropoda; class Insecta; order Hymenoptera; family Epichrysomallidae; genus Sycobia; species Sycobia sp. Sy_11. The sequence goes on from JACCIC010000047.1 coordinate 74,136, forward strand.
TTTGATTGGGTCAACGATAATTTATATGTATCTAATAATAATAACAATAATAAAAAAAAAAATTTCGCGGGACTCTTTACTCTCCCATTACGATCGAAGCGCTCTCGGTCGGTAATAAAGACCATCAGTAGTAAAATCGGGCTGCCGCACGGCACGGCGCCGCCTCGATCGATCGTTTCGCGAATATTACATTATATGCGTACGTCTGTCCTTACATATAGTACCAAGAAGTGACGTCAGAAAAGCGAGTCAATCGATCGGCTTATAACCCTCGCGCTTAAATATACACATATACACATATAAAATGCTGCTCGGCCATGCGCGCCATATCGCCTCATTCTTGTCGAATAAAGAGCGAGTATGCGTGTGTGTGTGTGTGTGTATGCGCGAGACGGAGAGGGACAGAGAGAATGAGACAGGAGGTGAAAACGGAGCACACTCGCGTTATAATACACAAGGGGAGCGCGCGCGGTGCTCGGACGAATAAGAATAAGAAGAAGAAGAAGAAGAAGTAGGGAGAAGAAGCATCGGCGGCAGCGGCAGCAGCAGCGGAGCATCAACGAGCATAACGACGAGTCAAAGAATATAAGAAGAAGAGCCAGCAAGCCGAGCAGAGTGGAAAGAGAGGGAGAGAGGGGGAGAGAAAGAGGAGGCGGAACGTCTCGTGAGAAAGAGAAAAATAAGGAGGTATATTATATATAAGAACGGGCGCGCATCCTGAATCCCCGAAGGCTCGCCTCGTATATATAGGAGAAAGAGCGAGGGGGGCCGAGGGAGGGAGGTGTGCACGAAAAGAAAAAGAGGGCTTCGACGTTTCGTTCCTCTCTCTCTCTCTCTCTCCCTCTCTCTCTGTCTCTTTCTCTCTCTTTCCCTCTGAGAATCCATACCCCCCAGAGGAGAATCGACGAGCCGGCAAACGGCTCGCGGGCGAGCGCGCGCGTGTGCGTGTGTATGTGTGTATCGGTATATTATACATGTACGCATTATATATAATGGTATAGGATACACACACGCCGACTAGAGGGAGCGTAGGAGAAAAGGAATATGAGAGGCGGCGTCGTTGTGTCTCGCGCGTTCGCGCCGGGGGAGACCCGCCGAGCGGGGTCCACGCGCGGCGGCAGCGGCGGCAGCAGCAGTGCGCTTGTGGATGTGATGCCTGCGCCGCTGCACGCCCAGTGCGCCGGCCGATAAGATAAAAAGGTATCGTATATGTGTGGTATATATATATATATATATATATATATATATATATATTACGGCTTCTTTCACCGATGCACTATACGCACGCATGCACAAATATGTATATGCACATATATATATATATATATATATATATATATATATATATATATATATATAGGAGGGAGATTTCTATGCGCGTTTTCGTGCGTGCATCGCGGACATCGTCGATGTGCATCAACCGATCCAGCGGCGGTGGCGGCGGAGCGATGCACGCATGCACGCGCGGCTCTCTTTCTCGTCACTCTTATATTATACGTTGTCCAAGAGTAGGCTCGCTCCAAGCTGCAGCGCAGTACGCACACACGCGCGAGCAACACGCAGTGCTTATATATATATATATATATATATATATATATATATATATATATATATATATATATATATACATAAAAGGACGTATTATATGCATTGAGTATAAACGTTACGTTATGCTGGATGCAGTACATCGCCCTATCCCCATGTAATATAGGAAAATATATCTATTCAGGATTTATATATTTATGAAACTATTTTTATAATTTTTCTCAAAAGTTGCGGATTAAATATTTTCAAACTGCTCAAAAATGTTGTCATAATATAGGTTTTATATATACACAATTTTATATATACATACAATTTTTTACGCAGTATTTTAATGTTTGACAACTTATTAAAAAATTTCGGAAAAGCATTTTAAAAACAGCTTCTATGACTATTTTTTAGATAGTATTCTAAACAATTTCAAATTTCTTTAAATTAAATTCTTAAATAAGTCCATGACCAATATTTTGAAAAATGAAATCAAAAAAATGAATTTTTTCTTATGAAAATAAAAAAAAACTTATTATGATATAAAATATCGCAATTATAGTTATGTAGCACTAGATGGCGAAAAATCTTTTCCGTCGTATAGCTTTTGCCCAATAGCTTTTGCCTGTCGCTTAGTGTAATTCGATAATTATATGCTAGTGAGAACGTCAACTTATAACAGAGTATACGAATCGTTCAATAAAGAATATTATCCATCGAATGTGTTGAGACGCAACAAAAGTTTTTTTACATGTTCGTTAATAGACGAAAGTTCTTAATTTTACTTTAAAATTTTTTTCTTTCCGAATCCTCATAAAGTGCCTCAGGAACATTAGGAGAAACGTTTTAAATTCGAAAAACAAAGGGAATATTTTTGAAACATTTGGAAAAAATAAAATTTGTTGCTAACGTTTTGATATCGACTAACATATTTTATAAAATATTTCCGGAACGTCTCGAAAAAATACGATGAAATATTTGTGGACTGTTATAGAGATATTATGAGCTATACATCATTACATCTATAAGCGACGAGACGAGCCCGAGGCATACGCATTCTTTGCACACTTTTATAGGATGCAGTCGTGGTATATATACGTGTGTATGTGTGTGTGTGTGTGTGTATATATATGCATACATGTAGATCTGTATATATATATATATATATATATATATATATATATATATATATATATATATACAGTGGCACGTTATTATTACGAACGTTTATGTTATATACAATTAAAGGCTTTCGTTGTGTATGCGCGCTGCGCCGGCGCAAGCACGCAGGCGTTTGATACGGAGAGGAAAGCTATATATATATATATATATATATATATATATATATATATCGATAACGAAGCGGAGGACCCGTGGGCGCTGAGGGAAAACTCGCGGCTCGCTATAGATATATGACGTTTAATGCTTTATAAGCTTTCCTTTTTAACCGCGGGGCATAACCACATCAGCCGGGCATCATACGAGAGCGGATATCGTCCGGGAGCTTGTTGCTATAAATATATATATATATACACATACATTTGGCCTGTTGGTCACGACGTCACGAGGCCAACTCGCGCAAGCTTGTACGTCTATCGCTTTGGATAAACCTAAATATTATATGCCGCGAAATTGTGAGTTTTCTCAATAGGTGTATATATATATATATATATATATATATATATATATATATATATATATAGAGAGAGAGAGAGAGAGAGAGAGAGAGAGAGAGAGAGAGACGCGAGAACGTTACAATTTTGCTTTTCATTCGCGCGAGTTGAATAATAATTAATGAGCCGCGGTGAGGTGCGTGAACGGCGAGAAAATTCCGAAAAACCGACCGTTCCGAGTGCACGTGCCCATTTTTTTCCTTCACTTTTTCATATATTTTACCGTCTCTTTTTTTTTTTTTTTAATGAAAAGCACATTCTTCACGACCCCGCGAAGTACGCGTATAATGTTAAAATCGTAAGCTGTTATACAGGCGAGGCTATATCATATATATAGTCCAAGTCTTTTAAAAATCCACCGCAATCCGTGGCACTTATGACAGGTCTTGTCAGGTCTGAAAATATAATCATTCAATACATGGATATTCGTGTATGTATGTATATATATACGCGGAATTCAAATTACTTAGATTTTTCATTTATGGAATAGAATAATTGAACCAATGGTTATAACTGTACAAAATGTACCAGTACCTGAGCAGAGATGCGATTTTTATTTTATTTTAAAATTTAAAAAATAAGTAGCTGGATCAGAATTATTTTTTTACTTATTTGTTTGAATTATTTGTTTTCTTTTTGAGTAACAGAAAACTTAACAATTATATATATATATATATATATATATATATATTTGAAATTTCATTATTACTCTCAACGGCCAATAAAGTTTCAGTTATCCATATACGTACACATTCAGGCGTTAAAATACTACGTAATGTTTATATCTATAACTGTATACACCACCATAGTCGCATATGTATCTATTAGAACGAAAGTTTTATCGTGTATTTTTTTGTTTTTAAAGTTTTCAACAATCTACAGTACGAACTTTTATAATACTGGATTTTTTGAATCGAAAATTTATAACGAATTATATGTAATGTATCGTGTCCAGAAAAATTAATTCACTCTGTGAAAGATAGATTTTTTATCATGTACTGGGTAATCATAGTGGGATACTGGTACACACATTCGTTTCGTGCATCTAGTTGAAGGGGATAGAGAAACGAATGGACGCTTCCATAGTGGCGTAAAAATGTAATCTTTCTTTTAAAAGCTTCTATTATATATCCAAATCATCATTCAAATATCTTGTCAGTAACCCACAGTAACCGTACAAAAGTAGAAGGCAAATGATGCTCTATATGTTTATCAATCAATTTAATCGAGTGTTTTTGTCCGGAAAACAATCATAAAATTTTCTGTACACTTGTGGAATGGCAATTAATTGAAGTAAGGGTACTCGTATAATTTTAAGCATTTCCCATTTTTTACATTATTTCTACTGCGCGAGCAAATACTATATCTTGATATCCTCACATTTTTATCATTTTCAAATTAGCAGATATCGTTCCCGTGTTGATTTGGTGCTTGTTTGCTCGTACGTTTGAGGCGAAAGAAGTCATTGTTACTTGCACTAATTATGAATCACGTAAATAACACTAACAGTTTTTCATTTGATGTCATTATTGAGATTATAAAATAACAAATACTAAACCGTTAATAAATTTTTATTTAGAAATTTCAAATATTTCAATTTTGCAGATTATGAACATACCGTTTTCTTATAGATATAGTGATTTAATAATACATTCTCCTTATGTATTTTAGTTATAACTATTTTGAATAATGCAAATATATCATATCTAATGAAATCTTCTTAAACTGTATCTATATTATGTTAAGAAATATAAAACGAACGTTTATATATATATATATATATATATATATATATATATATATATATATATGTATATTAATGTACATATATAATAATAATAATATAATGTAATGTACATGAAACCTTTGAACAATTTAAACTTGAATAAAATATAGCCAGTTTATTTATAGTACTATAAAAATAATTTAATAATAGTTTTACATTGAAGGTTTAGATTTAAGAGAATAAAATATATCATTTACAATGATATATACTAAAACAAATATATATATATATGTGTATATATATATACATGCATATATATATATACATATATATATATATATATATATATATATATATATATATATATCACATTAGTTAATTGGCTGTATTAAATAAATAAAAGACTAACGTAATACATAATTCGCAAGGAATCTATACACAAGTTACAATAAAAGAATGCTTAAATTATTAAATGCGATCAGTAAAATATTGAACATTCGTATTTCTCATACACAATGTATAAATTAAGACCTTCTATCATAGTCGCACGCAATTATGAATTACATTCATTTTCTAATTATTTTCTTATTACCCTTTATAAAGAATAAAAAAAAAAACATGTAATTGGTATTTCTCATTATTATATATAAATTAAAAATTATTATTAAATATAGCTAATAAATGAAAACTCCAATTGACGGCACGCCAATTGTTTTTCTTTATAACGAGCGCGTATTTAAACATTTGCATAACGCGCGTATAATTTCGCAACTGTATATATACATGTATCTACGTGTGAGCGCGCTCGTGTGTGTGTGTGTGTGAGCATGCGCCTGCATGTATAGGTAGTTGCGAAATGATCAAAGAAAAAGCGCGTTAGAATGCGTTCGGTTCTGTATTTTAGAATTAATGCGACATAAATGTAAATCTATATATGAATTAGGTAATTACATTATCGACTCAAACTACATATGACAAAATATAATATGTATAATATATATAATAAACATTCATCTCAAATAATCACGCTTGATATTAGGTAACTCCCAGAATTTTTTATTTTTTTAATCATCTTTAAAAAAAAAATTAAAAATAACAATATTGTAAATGCTTTTTAGATATATAACATATACGTTACGAAATATCCAGTTATATCACACCAGTTTTCATATACTGTCATGGTTGTAAAATGCGTGGGATTATATATATATATATATATATATATATATATATATATATATATATATATATATAGCTATCGTTTAAACGTGTACATATATATAGAAAATATTAATTAAATATCACTTCCTACAACCCATTAGCCAATGTAAAAAAAATTCTACCGTCGTCTTAGCAATATAGCGGAATATTAAGCGGATAGTTTTACTGTATGTATATATACATACACAGATACACCAAGATTACATTATACATTTAATAAAATTTAACATTTTACTTTACACTGTTATATAAATATATGTGTACGTTTTATCAAACTTTACCTTGGATCCGCATCTGATTCGTTTTCGCGCTGTAGCTATATATGTAATAAATTTATTGCATTTAAAGTTAAAAGCGATGTTACATATCCAGAGATCGAACCGATTGATTGCAATTGATCTTTGAACGTTGATCCAAGACAAAGATCCGTTCTGCAATGTTGCCATATACATACGCATAATATATAATACATATGAGAGATATGCCTTCCCGAAGAAAAATTTATATTACTTGGAGATATATATATATATAGCCTTATTACTTAGACAACGCAGGCAAGGCATGGCATGAAATTAGACCGACGTTCAGATCGCGGTTAAGTCTTTATCTCTCGTTCAATATATTTAGTGTTTGCGCCTGTTCGAATTTCGTTATTCGCGTTTGTTCAAAAAATATGTGAAAATTCGCAGTTAATATGTTACACTAAAAGAAACACATTAAAATCTTTATTAAAATGTATATGTATATATGTGTATATATGTATATGTACATATATATACTATACTTTATTAATGTCAGTGTTTTTAGATAATTATATATTTAGATTATCTATTTTATATATAATCTAATTATATATTTATATACTTAGATAATAATTTCACTATATACTTGAATCTAATTTTTTCAATAATTTATTATTATTAAATTTTATACCTTTTTAAAGATGAATTTTTTCTATATCTTGTCTTTTATATTTCATCATGCGTATTAAATGCATCTTATCGTCTGAAATTTCGAAATCACGGCTTAAAAATCAAACGGTAAATATGTGTATAGGGAGCGATCTCAAAATCTACAGTGATTAGTTGGGTTTTTTTCTTTCCAAAATTTAGTTAATTCGATCGGAGCCATGCGTATCATAAATAGATAAATATAAATATAAATTTAAAAAAAGAAATAAAAGATAAGTATATATATATATATATATATAATATCGCTTTGAACAGTAATGTGAAGGAATTTTATAATTTTTATTATGATTCATTGGATCGAGAATCATTTGCAGGGAATTCTATTATAAATATATGTTAATTTTATAATTTCAATGATGGGTTCCTCTTCAATTTGGCGAAAATGTAACATAATTCATAATAAATACTTTAAAATTCCATCCGCAATAAAATCACGCATAGGTAGGATTTCCTGAAAACGTCATTCTTACATAGAGCCGAGAGCTCGGCCGAGAGCGTGTATATTGTAATAAATTCTACGCCCGAGCTTTCCAGTGCAGTTCCCGCGGTGTCGAGCAATTTTCTCAGATAACTCAATAATAAACTCCGTCCCGGCTCTTTCGCGTTACAATATGAATATTCTCGTAATATAAATATATCTCTTGCGCGCGCGCGCGCACGCGCCCGTCGAGTTCGCTCAGCGCGGGGGCTCGTTTAAGTATATATACACACGCGCACGCACGCACATTCATATATATATATATATATATATATATATATATATATATATATGAAAAATCTCAGCAGCATCCGCTGTTTCGCCCGCGCTTCGACGCGCGGCGATCGCAGTTATAAAATGTCCGCTCGTCGCCGTGCTCCGCCACCTACGAGCGTACCGAACAGCCTCTCGCAAAAATTCCTCGACGAGCCGGGGCGAAGTTATGAAACTGTCTGATATATATATATATATATATATATATATATATATATATATATATATATATATATAGGTGTATATTCGAAGAAGCTCGTTAGAGGGTTCGCTTCAAGATTTTAACCGTTCTGTCTATCGAACGACCCGGAGCCCCTTTGAATTCGAAAACCGAACATTTTGAGATTCGAATATTTGAAAAAATTCGCCTACTTCCAACATATACGTGTATCAATCGTATATAATTTTTTCCGTGCGCATCACGATTCTCTAAGACAGAGATAAACGCACGTTGTTGGAATATTTTTACCGGCAACGGACGCACCCGCTGCTGCTGCGAACCAACGCGCATTACGACGCTTACGGGAGAAACTTGATTTTCCCCAAAATTTGCGATCGTCCGCTCGATCGCGACCCCGCCTTCGGCAATCGAAAGTGCGCTCGCGCGCGCGTTCGGTATTAAGCACGCCTGCATCGGACCCTCGCCGTCGTTTATATATACGATATTTTACGTATCAAGTGCGCCTAGTGCGTACAGCGACACGCGCGCACGACTGTATTCGCCGCCACACCCCCACCCCTCCCTCTAGAACTATCACGATGAGTATAGCGATCAGAAGCAACAGCATCAATCTCAACTCTCTCTCTCTCTCTCTCTCTGACTCTCTGTGTGTGATGGAGTCGACGCGGGCGTGCGGTAATAATCAATGTAGAACGCGAGAGCGAAGCGCGCGCGACAACAAGGACAATCGAAAATTCTGTGGTAAAAAATAATTTGCACTGCTGTGTACGTATATACGTATATATTACTGTATAGCAAAATAGTGAGGGCGGGGTGTATAGTGGGTGCGTAAGGTTTACTCTCTACCTTATGTCTTTAACTCTCTGTCTCTTTTGCTCTCTCATTATGCGCATTATTATATTCACGCGCGTGCTTTGAAAGAGAGCGGTGAGGGGGAAAACGAGAGTTGCCTATATATATATATATATATATATATATATATATATATATATATATAGCTTATATATTCGAAGGGAACACGACACGGCCGACACCTCGGTTATATTATATAGAAAGAGAGAATACTGGCGACGCGCAGTCTGATCGTGCCAGCTCGGTGTATATAGCTCGGCCCCTCTCTTTCCGTCTCCCTCACTCTATACACATATATATGCCGCCTGCTTTTGCTGCAGACGATTTGGGCGCCGAGAAGTCTGGCGCGTTCGCTGAACGCACACAAGTGCACACACAGGCTTGGCGGGGGGGAGGGGGGAGGCGACTCGGCTCACGCACATAACGCGCCAAGCCGAACAACCGAGCCAGAGAGCGCAGAGAGCTCGATCTCGGCACTGTATGTGTTTTGTATATATATATATTACATATATATGCGACGATGCAGCCGAGCCAAGCCGTCAGAGGCCGGCTGAGAGCTGGTGCGCGGCGAGCGAGCCCATCCAGGCCATATAGAATAGCGAGAACGCGCACCCGCGTCTCTGGTTACGAAGTTACGAGAGCGCGAGCGCGCATGTGGGGCGCCAAGCGATATATATATATATATATATATATATATATATATATATATATGCACATGTGTGGTGTCTGATGATGTATATAGCACCGCGGATACCTTGATGCCGCGAGTATGTATGTATGCGCGTAAAGAGGAAGAGAGGAAGAGGAGGCCGCGCGTCAGGATGACGGAGAAGAGGGAGGGGCCGACGGGGGAGACGAAGAGCTGCGGCAGGCAGCATCAGCATCAGCGCCTATATATATATATACACATACGCACGAGCACGAGTTGGGGGCCCCCGCAGCCATCAGGCCACATTCCATCGGGACGCGAGTTTTCAAACATGGCTATACTCTCCGAGACCCCCGTCCTCCTCCTCCTCATCCTCCGCCTCCTCACCCGCGTCCCCCTCTGTTCCACGAACGAGCGCGCGCGCGAATGTAGGTCCTCGACACCGCCTGTTATAAACGCGCGCGTTCACACATACGCGCGCACATATGCATGAGCCTTTGAGCTGCGCGGGGGAAGGAACGGTGTGTATGTGTGTTTGAGAGAGAGAGAGAGAGAGAGAGAGAGAGAGAGAGAGAGAGAGAGAAGCATGGAGAGACAGGGACAGAGGAGGTGAAGCGAGCAAAGAGCCGAGCTGGCGACACCCTGTCTGGCAAGACCGGCTCTTCGAGAACGGCGAGGCGCACACCGGCGCGGCGGGCATCGGACCAGGCGAGGCAAAACGGAGCACACGCATACACACGCTCGCGATCAAACACACACACACATGCGGGTGCATACGTTCGTGTGTGTGTGCGTGTGTGTGTATGTGTATGTCGAGAGCAAACGCTCGCGGCGGACAAAGGAGAGAGGGGTATACCCGGCCAAACAGCATTATAACGCCGACTATATACGCGCGCGGCGTTGCCGTGTCCTCCCGCCTGCTCGGAGCTCGCCTCGCCCGCGCACATATAATACGCACACACATACGGCACACTGCACATATAAATATATATATATATATATTATATATATATATATATATATATATATATATATACACACATATACGCGTTAGCCCACGAACCGGGCCCAACCTCTATCCACGTGTGCGTGCAGCACGACATTACGAAGTCCGCGCGTGCGCGAGCGCGCGAGAAACGGGTATCTCCTCTCTGTCCTCTGTGTGCATGCGCGTGTGCGTGTGTGCGTGTGTGCGCGCGGCTGTGGGGAGCGCGAGGCACCACCTTCGCCGGCTCGCGCGCGCGCCCGTTCGCTCGCTCGTGTTCCCAAGGACAAATCCGATGCTGCCAGCCATCGTGGCGCGCCAGAGTCGGCGACGAAACGACTGGCAAGGAGAGCAGTGCGCTTACGCGCGCGACCGCGATCGAGAGTGAGTAAGCGAGAACGAGAGAGATAGCGAAGGGAGCTGGTTTGTTGTAGCACATAGCCCCGGCACGCACGCGCGCGCGCGGTCGCGCACAGATCGGGCTCGCGCACTTGTAATACCCGGCGCGGGCACCTCTCTCTCTCGCACTCTCTGTATCTCGCGCTCTTGTATATTCTCTCTCTTTCTGCACCTGGCCCTTTTTCTCGCTGTCTCGCGGCCACGATGCTGCGCTCTGCGGCTTTTGGGAGCGCGGGCAGAGAGCGCAAGGGAGACGGAGACGCATGGCGTTTGCTCGGGCACAAGTAGCCTCTCACCGGAGCGCCGCGTAATATCTCGCTGCCGCGCCGGTAATTGGGTGGACAGTTTATATATATATATATATATATATATATATATATATATATATATATATATATATTGGAGCAGCTCCGAATTCCACCTTTATTTGTATATCCCTGTAGTTGCTCGTTCGATCGAGCGATTAAATGGCATTTTTTTTTAAAGACGTATGCATATATATATATGTGTGTGTGTGTGTATATATATAATATATTCGTGTATATAAATATGCATTATCGGAAACTGTATTCGTTCAGAATATCGCTGGTACCGCGATCGGCAAACTTGGCGCTTAAGTCCACCACGGAGTTGGAGTAGGAACCACGGATGGCCGAGAACCAAGAATTACGTATATGTATATACACACGGGTGTTTTATATATATATATATATATATATATATATAAGGGAAAGAATGAGAAAGAGATTCAGGCCCGGATAATGCCGGAATTCCTAAGCGCTGAGTCAAAAGGAGAGTCTCCGCGCGCGCGAACGCGGGTCCCGCGGTTATATGCGTATATAATATTATATATATATATATATATATATATATATATATATATATATATCCTGCGTGATCCAGCTTCTAGCTCGCCCGCATCGCAAACAGCATCCACGGCTTTTCGAACCATCGACTTTTCGATTAGGCGCGCGCGGGCGCGCGACTTTATTATATACGCGCGTGTATATGATACGTTAAGGAGTTTCGATTTACCTCCCGCTTATAATCGATATTATAATTCTGGCGTATGTGGGATATATAGGTAGGTGAACGAGATGTAACGCGCGGCGTGAACGCATATGCGCCATCAGCGGCGCTCGTTATACGGCAATAATTATAAGCCGGAAATCGGCCTTTTTATCGCTCGCGCGCACGCGTTGCACTTGTCAATGCTTTATATATTTATATATGAATACATGTATATATATATATATATATATATATATATATATATATATACGTGCGCGCTGCGGCGGCGTAGCCCCGCGAAGAAAAAGAAGGAGGGCCTCGTGGAAATTTACGAGCTTCGCGCTATCGCTCTCACTGCAACGAGTAGTGCTACCGCTGCTGCTGCTACTCCTGCTGCAGCTTTGCGTCACTCTTCTCCGCTGCATATACATACATATATTATATATATATATATATATATATATATATATATATATATATATATATATCGACTTTCCGGCGAATGGAGACAAAGAGAGAGAATGATAATTCGTTATATGTGGATCGGCAGCGCGTTTATATATTCGCTAAATATGGTGTACAGTATTATTTGCACACATGTACATTATATAATTACGAATGTAGATTATTATGTATAAAATTTTAATACATCTCAACGTCCAAGGGAAACTTGGCAACGCAGCGGCGTTCTCTGGGTTTCTCGCTCTTTCTCTATCTCTTTCTCCCGAGCCAGGGCACGCATACATCGGAGCCCGCGCGCTTTGCGGCTATACGACGGCGAAGACGACGACGATGACGGCGACGTCGACGACGACGACGTCGAACTCGTCTCTCTCGCTCTATCGCGGCCGGCTAAACATATTAAACTGTCGGCTCGCGCCACAGAAAAACAACATGATCTCATTCCGCCCGAGAGCGCGAGATATAGAGACGAAGAAGCGGAATAAGAAAAAGAAGAGGAGGAGGCAGAAGAAAAAGAAGGAGGAAGAGATTGAAGAGGCGCGCCGTATTAAACATACATGTATGAAGGCTCTGTTACACTTATATATATTATAACGCATTATTCTGTACAGCCGCAAACTCCCGTCTGCTCCTACACACACGAACGCGTTCGGGCGCGCGAGCATAATCGTAATTATTATTACTACCGCAATCTCCGAGAGCATTCAAATTAACGCGCGAAAACCTTCGCGTATATATGTATAGGAGAATGAGGTAGCGAGGGAGGAGACCGAGGAGGTGGGGGCGTCCCGCGCCTCGCGAGAGGTCCGTCGGACTCGCAGGAAATTACTTTCGTTGGAATTCCGAGAAGTTTCTCTCTCCCGCTTTTATATATATATATATATATATATATATATATATATATATATATATATATATATAAACATATAGAGAGAGAGAGAGATAGAGAGGTGG
>JACCIC010000047.1:92500-95000 GCA_018907035.1 Sycobia sp. Sy_11
AGTCCAGGTGTAATCTACACATATTTTCCCAGCCAATTAGCAAATGTGGTTTGGAAAAGTGGTCAAGAAATTTGTTATCAACAGTTTCCTTATTTCAACCGCTCTAAAAAAATATTATTAGACACTAGCACTCATCAGTATTAGACAATAACATTTATTCTGAATTACAAGGTCATATATACGACCTCTGGCTTTGCGCTTAACTTTTTTTTCAGTGTCACTTTTTATTTGATAAAAATACGGAAACATATAATCTTTTATTTTGAAGAACTGTGAACTGATTAGATTGGCAATGATTTATAATAAAAAAATTCAATTTTATTAATTCAATGTTTATATATTTACTGTAAATATATTTAAAACTCACGTCAAAAAAGAAATTCGTGTATACCAAATATGATATTTACCTCAGTCCTGTAAACGCAATGTGAAAAATTTGTTTTGTTTTCTCGGTTCCTCGTGAACAAAGTAAAAAAAACAACTTTTTTTTCCTGTTTAGGGCGATAGTCGGGTAAAACCTTTTAAGTATTTTGGCTTTAAACATATAATTGAAAATAGCATATGAACAAATGACATCTTTAATTTTCGATAAATTTTTCATGTTCGTAGAAAGCTAGTTTATGATTTCTAGCATAAATACGAAATTGATAAGGTGTATTTCTAATCTTCGTTGATACGAGAAATTTGAAAGAACTGAAAAGAACATCGCCCCTAGTATCAACTTCGAGATCGATACCTTGTTACAAAGGAATTTTTAAATCTATTCTCCATATTACTATATCATTGTCGTTCTTTTTATATAAGGATAATTTCGACAATTAAATTTTTAATAACCAGTTTTCAGACGACTCTTCGAGCAAAAATATACAGATATTATATATCAAATCTTTATTGATGCCCTGGACCTCGTTCGGCTACGAAAGATATTAGGTTGCTCTTAGACAATATATAAATTACATAACATAATTAAACATTTTGCCTCTGTTGCGCCTCCGATGTTTGTATGTGTGAACAATTCGAGCGATATATTGACGCAAATATATTTCATGGATAGCTAGACTGATGTACGTATATCACTATATATATACATATATGATACATAGTGTCCGATAAGCTGCTGTGTGTCATCTATATCTATAGATATAAGTATTTTTTTATTCTCACGATTTTTTTAATCCATACAATAAGATAAATGTACCAATAACATTATGATAGCGTACCGAACATTTTATATTACATACAGATTTCGCCCTGTATAAACAACTTCTGTCACATTTGTGTGACGTGACAAAAATTTTCTATAGTATAAATTAAAATATATACCTATCAGTAATCAGACAGTCTTATTAGACATTCTCGTAATTTTTACTAGAATGTTTTTCGCAGTTTAGCGTAATGGTATATATATTAAACATTTTCTTTTGTAAGTTAATGTTTTCATTTACGCTATATATATATATATATATATATATATATATATATATATATATATATATATAAAATCGATGTTTCTTAACGTTTGGTTCAAAAAATTTCTGCGGCTAATGTAGTCGAGGCGCGCGACAACTCGAAAACCACGAAGAACGTCCGGATAGAAATTCTAAAAATCTCAAAAATCTCATATTCTTTTATAACGGCGTGCGCAGAATATTTACACACGCACGCGCGCGCGCACACACACACACACATACACACATATTATATATGCGTGCATATGTATATATTCATAAGAACAAGGAATTAATAAAATCGTTGCATTATAATCGTCCGATGGCCGCGCGCCCGTCGCCATTCTGTCTGCTAAGATCGTACGACAAATATCTTGATGTTGTTACAAAAGAAGAATTGCGATACACAATTATAAACATATAATAGTCTCTCAGCCTCTATTATTCGAGTGCTATTTTTATAAAATTGGCAGCGAATTTCGAAAGCTGCGTATGTACGTGCGCGTGAGCATATACATACATAGATACACACATACATACATATATATATATATATATATATATATATATATATATATATATATCGGGGAAATTCAAAGTTAAATCTAATTTGTTCATTAATAATATACAATTTTCACTACTCCAAGGAGTATGGGCGAGGGAAAGAAAATAATAAAGCAACCTCTCTGCGTCATGGCAAAACTTACAACGTTCCAACCAGTTATATATATATATATATATATATATATATATATATATATATATATATATACACCTCGAGCCAATAATTTAAAGTTCTCGCTGGTAACCGTTTTCATTAATACGTATATAGTATATAGATATATACATAGTCGCGCGCATAATGTATACGAACACATGAACACACATGCGCGCGTACACATACAGACATCCCGCGCGCACGGTCGCCGAGCGCGATTAATTAAAATGCGAGATTAGAAGGCATAGATCACGGGTCTATTCGCGCGTTGAAGAAAGTTAAGAGAGAAAAAAAAGAGAAATAGAGAAGGAAAAAAAATGGGAAAAAAGGAACG